>CM050453.2:91814664-92114664 GCA_027563935.2 Costus lasius
CTTCCTCTTTTAGATCTCGCCGCTCGCCCTGCCGCCTCGCATTGGGCAGATCTGATCTGTTCCCGCCGGTTTTCGTCAGATCTCCCCCTCCTCATTCGCTTCTCTATATATTTGTTTTCCCACATCTTGTTGCACTCGTCTCTCGAATGAATTCTTCACGTTTCTTGATTTTTTTTTTTTTGCCCTTGTTTTTCTTCATGGAGGCAGCTGGAGATTGGTTGCAGGGTCCGTACGTGTACTACCTCTACACTACGTATGGTTATACTAAGGGAGACATCGGTCGTCTGTTCATCGCCGGCTTCGGATCTTCCATGCTATTCGGGACCATTGTCGGATCTCTGGCGGACAAACAGTGAGCGTCCACTCGATCTGGTGTTCGTTTTGTTATTGCCCTCGTTCTGAGTGATCTTGAACCTTAATCTTGTTTGGCATGGCAGAGGCCGGAAGAGAGCTTGCGTCACCTACTGTATCACTTACATTCTTAGCTGCATCACCAAGCACTCTCCGCAATTTAAGATCTTGATGTTGGGTCGCATATTGGGAGGGATTGCCACGTCGCTCTTGTTTTCTGCATTTGAGTCATGGCTCGTTGCAGAGCACAATAAGGTTAATCTTAGCTCTTACTTTGTGCTTCCTTCTTCAATATGTTTCTTTTACATCGTATGTGTGTGTGTGTGTTTTTTTTTTTGAGGCATACCTGCAAAAGTGTACATGATTCTTTTTACCAGACGATACAGACAAGGGAATATCTGTTAATCCGTACCATCCTTCTTATTTATTTTACAATTTAACCTGATTTCTTCTTGCCTTTTCCTTTTTTTTTTCTATTCATTCGAACTGATGTCTGCACTTTCGTTGCATCCTTTTTTTGTTGAATTTTGCTGATTTTCAAATTACTATAAATTCTCTGCATTTTAAATTAAATATATGAGTTGACGGATCTGAACTCTGCTTCAACATTACTTGGCATAGTTTCATGTTAGCATGCATGTAATTTTGGCCTTTTGTTATTTCCTCACCAAGAAATGAAATGTTTTAAAGACACCGCAAATGACCACATAAAGTAAGGAACAATTTTATGGATGATAGGAGCATATGACCTGACATGGATCAAAACTTCATTTACAACAACTGAGATATAGTATGAAAACTTGCATGTAATGCTGCTAGGAACTAGCAAGTGTTCGGGATATCAAAATCATATTACTGTCACTCGTGGTGTAAAGTTCGAATTTCCTTTAATTGTTGAAGGTTTTCCTTGGTTATTCAGATATATTCTAAATCTTTCAGTGATCTATAAAATTGCAATGTTAATTTATAACTTGAAGCAAATGTTCGTGGTACAAGCCTTCTCCAAATGTTAGTGTATCAGCTAACACAGTTTAGACTAAGGCACGTGTCTTGGATTTGAAGATTTGTATATCAATGTGCTGCATTCATACAAAACATCCTTAGGAAATCAAATTTTGCTTGAATAAAAGCAAGAGAGAGGAGGGGAGATATCTTTATTTGCTTGTTACACTAGATTATAGAATTTCTTTGTGCATGAAAACTAAGTGAGTCTGGTTAACAACTTGTATCGGTAGTCTATAAAGCTAGAGTATGTGGTGTTTTTCTCTTGTATTTCACATAATTTCAACCTCATGTTTTCCTGCCTGAAATCTGTGATCAGGTTCGTTGCTCTTTGGAGAAGAAATATTTTTGCAATACATGCTAAAAGTTGTGAAATCCATTTATAGCTATTTTGTTATGATAAGAACAATTTATCCTTTCAATGATGCTTATCATAATTCCTACTAATTTTATACAGAGGGGTTTTGAACCACAATGGCTCTCCATTACTTTCTCCAAGGCTATATTTCTTGGCAATGGCCTAGTTGCCATATTAGCAGGGTTATTTGCTAATTTACTGACAGATAACTTGGGTTTTGGACCTGTTGCACCGTTTGACGCTGCTGCATGCTTTCTCGCTATTGGCATGGTAATTATATTGTCCACGTGGACTGAGAACTTTGGAGATCCCTCCGAAAGCAAGGATTTACTTACCCAGTTTAAAGTTGCTGCATCAGCTATTGCTTCTGGTTAGTATTATTATATTGTAATTCACTTTTTCAGGAAATATCAATTTGATGACCACTATTATGATGATTGAAACGCATTATTTCAGATGAGAAAATTGCTTTGCTCGGTGCAATACAATCATTGTTTGAAGGATCCATGTATACATTTGTGTTCCTATGGACTCCTGCATTAAGCCCAAATGATGAAGACATTCCCCATGGTTTCATTTTTGCCACCTTTATGTTGTCATCGATGTTGGGTAGCTCAGTTGCATCTCGTCTATTAGCTCGTGCAGTGCCTAAAGTAGAATCCTACATGCAGATTGTGTTCACTATCTCTGCAATCACTCTTCTGCTCCCTGTTATTACCAGTGTATGCTCTGCTTACCGCCTCTAATTTTTTCTTTATTATGTACACTCAATTATTATTATTTTTATTTAACTTTGCTTTCTACAGTTGTTAATACCACCATCAACAACCAAAGGTGGGAGCATTTCATTTAGTGGTTGCATTCAGCTATTTGGATTCTGTACGTTTGAAGCATGTGTTGGAATATTTTGGCCGTCTATAATGAAGATGAGATCCCAGTACATTCCTGAGGAGGCCAGGAGCACAATCATGAATTTTTTCCGTATTCCCCTTAACATATTTGTCTGTGTTGTTCTTTACAATGTAAGTATCCAATTGAATCTCTATTCTATCATATTTTGGCATATTAACCCTTAATACAAGTAGGGTACTGATCGCACAAGGTATTGCAATTTTGCATTCTTCATGAGTTGCAGTATTTTGCACCATAAGTTAATAATGTTTATATTTCATGTCATCTGCATCATTACTTTGTTGAAGAAGCCAATCAGAGTAGTATTCATCGTGCCAAAATTGTGATAATAATTGCTGAAATTTCCATTTACAGGTGGATGCATTTCCCATGACCGTCATGTTTGGCATGTGCTCTGTTTTCCTTTTTCTAGCATCACTTTTACAAAGGAAGTTAATGATGGCTGCAGAAATCCATAGATCAAGTAAGAAAATATCTCCTGGTTTTTACTTGCAAGTTAATCACATTATGCTTATGTAGCTTTTAATATTTGTCAATAAACTCATCGGCTTATATTTCAATACAAATTTGTGTGTTGGTCTGACTATTTTAAGTTTCTAATGTCGAGTAGCAACTAGCTTATTGCATGTTCTTTTGAGGTGTAGACACTTTAGTCACATGTTAAGTGGAAATAATATATTCTATAATTTTTATAATTATGGTTTTTACGGATCATACTAAGCTATGTCCAGTATGGTATGAGTTTGAACCAATAGATCCGACCATTTGTGTTGGTGCATTTAGTTATATATTGGTACACATGGTATGCATAAGTCCAATATACAACTGGTACGAAAGATTATGATTAAAAATCATATTTATAATATTATTAGCTCATTTAGCATTGCGTTCATAATTGAGACGGAGCAATCCACGTACCCGATGGAATTAGAAAATGATTGAACACAAATGTTCACTTCAAGATAGAATTAATGCTTTAGGCGCATAGACCTATTAATATTGTACCCAAAGCATCAAATTATGTTTGGCATCTCTACTAAGCAAACAGATATTGATTATAATTGATATCCATTCTCCAGTAAAATGAACTAAGTTCATTTTGGTCCTGTAGGAAGGAAAATTTGTTAATGTATTTTCAGTTGCTGCTTCATTTATTGAAACATCCTCATCAATGATATTCTTTGCAGAGTCTCAAGAATGGAGTATCAAGGAGAGAGATGGTGAATCAGAGCCACTAAACATTTAATGAACTAGAAAAGACGGTTGCCTAAACCCAATAATATGTATGGCCTTACACCATAGTGTACTTGTTCCTGTCGTTGCTGCTGGTTTTGAGTGGACTAGTGGAATGTGCAGTTATCCGCCAAAGAAAGTCGTAAAAAGCAACGACTGACTATTAGGTTAACTTGGCTAGATTCTTGTCTAGAAGGTTATGAAATTACCACCATGTCAGACGAGCATCCTATTGTTGCTGGTATTAGTCAATTACTCAATTGGTTGTCCTAAAATCCTTTTTCTGCTTTTTTTTAGACTTAAGATGTCCCTGGAGATTATACCCTGCACTGGGTTATTGAGGTCATCCATGTATTCAGATGGTAACTGATGCTGGGATATTTGAATTTGCCAATTCATGTCTACATTCTTCATTTCTTTCGTTAGAGAAGTTGTTCTACTACCGAGATATGCCTGATGAACTAGCTATCTCTATTGTGAAACTAATTTTACGATAGTTCGGGATTTTAAAGTGCATGGCCAAGAAAAGGAAAAGAGAAAAATATCTTTTGGAGGGTTAGAAAAAGAAAAAGCAAATAGATTAATTTTTATTTTGGCTTTATCTAATCTTGACGGAAATCATATAGACGATGTACGGTGTCATGCTCTATTTTCTTCAAGCTTTCACGTCAGCGCCCCCTCCTCCAACAGTGCGCCAGAACCCAAAATTCTGTAGTCGCGCAGCCGAATTCGATTTCAAAATTTCATTTTGACCGAATCAAAATCGATTTCGCCACCTCAAAACGAATGCCTTCACGTTCGTCGTCTCCACGCAAGCAAGCGCAGCAAACGCCGCTTGCATTTGCTACCATCGCCGGAGGGGGAAAGGGGGCGGAGCTCACAGGCATGTGGCAGAGAGAGAGACTTCGTCGCCTTCTCCCTCAACCCTCATCGCAGCCACTGGAAGCTGCCTCTAGACCATCGCCGACGGTGGTGAAGAAGGGAAGAACTCGCCGGGGAAAAAAAGGGAAGAAGACGTCGGAAAACCACACAAAGAGCAGAGGAAAACCTTCACCGATTCAATACTCCAAATCAGTTACAAAAACCGCTCTCACTCTCCTCACGTCGACGGCCACACTCGCCGCTGACTTACAAAAGTCCTCACTCTGATCTCACTTGCTCACCGCACTCTCTCAGCACTCTGGATCTCGCCTCCTGCAGGATCCCTCGTCCTCGATCCTCCCATCTCAGGCTCTCTCCCTCCTCCTCTGTCTCCGTTCGCCTTGGATTTTAAAGGGAAGACAGCTTCTATTCTGGGAAAGGAGTCGTCTGCGGATCACACCTTCACGTGTGATTCGCTTGCCGACTGCGTCGTCCACGCTCGACGCTCTCGCCGAAGAACTCATTGACGCCACTTTGCTTCCCCCGCTAGAGAAGGCGAGCTATGCTTTGAAGCCGCTGATGCTGCATTCGCCTCCGCTCGTTTTGTCTTCCGAATCTCTCGGCCACTGGAGTCGGGTGCTTCTGAATCAACCGAAGCTCCTTCGTCCGCGTAAGTCGACGCCGTCGTCGACGCTTGAGTCTGAGAGTTCCTCTGCAGGACGCGCTTTGCTGTGACGATGCTGCTGAAGCCAAAGAACGCGTCGCCGAAATCACCCGATTTGGGCATACGATGTGGGCTTGGGCCGCCGCCCAACCTAGCCCAATCCATAGAGACTTTGGGCATTACAATTCTCCCTCGCCCAATATGGACATTGCTCTCGATGTTTGTTACGGGCGTCTTTGTCGCAACTACCGTTGTGATATGTGCACCTTGTGCTCTTGCGGGATCCGTCACTCTATGTGTCCCTCGCATTCTCGAAGTCGAGGCTGTCAAACTACCTTGTTGTACACCAAAAGTGCTTTCTCATGAACAACTTGGACTCCTTCCAAGTGTGGGATGATATAAACCTTCGCTCATTGACGTAATTCAATGTCGAGGACGGACGTCGTAATCGTCCATCTTCACCACCCTGATGTGATGTCGTCCCATCCAGTTCCCAAGCTTCACTAGGGCATCGTAGGAGATGCCTAATATCTGCTGCTCTACAATGTTGACGATTTTCATCCGAGCCGTCATCGATGAGGTATGCAAACCAAGCTATGGCACCATGCGTTCTAATACAAATAGATGAGTCGCACCGGTGTTGACCATCGCCTCCACCCGACCCCATGTATTTGCATCAGAACATACATTAATCCTGCTTCTCCTGACACTGCTATGATTGCATTCAATGCCATTGCTTCTATGCATGTCACCACAGGGTTGTCGTCAGCCACCTCTTTTTCAGCGAACTCTCGTTGCAATCCGCTCTCAGGTTGGGCAGTCGTGCATCCGATGTGGTCCTTTGCACAAGAAGCACCCCATTGGTCTCGGTCGATCATGCGCCCTCTCTGCAGGTCGGTTCTGCTTCTGTAGTACAAGCTGGCCTCCGCTTCGCCGGGGAAAGGGTCTCTCCCTTTCTGGTGCTCTTGCCCTAGGTGGAGAGTGACGCTTTGGGGGTGACTTCGATGCTCTCGAGGAAGTCGTACCTAAAGCTCTCATATCCATGAGGGATTCGGCTATCGTTGCGGCCGTCCTCCAGTTATGCGGTGCATGTTGTCGGACTTCAGCATTTGCCCATGGTTAAAGATTAAGGAGGAAGGTGTATCGTCTGTCTGTCTCTGACATGTCCGATATCTCCAGCATGAGTGCTGAATAAGCCCAAACATACTCCTGGATTAGGCTAGTATGCTTGAGCTGATTGCATCACGTGCCTAGTCCGCCAAGTTCCTAGGAAGAAACTGCTGCCGTAGTTCCTCTCGGAATACCTCTCATGTCCAATCAGCTGCTCCTGATGTCAAATCAACTTTGGTTATCCACCAAAATTTTGCATCATCTGTGAGGTATGCAGTACACACTTGCACTCGTTCCTAGTCTGAGATATGATTGGTGATGAAAAATTGCTCTATATCCCAAAGAAAGTTACCCAACTCTTTGGATGATCGGGCTTCTCTAAAGTCTAGGAGCCGCCTGCTCCATTGTTGCTGCTACGGGCACACCGCTTTGTACCTGTGCTAATTTCATGCGCATCACAGTGAGATCCGCCTGTACCTGCTGTTATGCTGCAGCGAAGCCTACTACTTGCTCTCGTAGCATCGCCACCTCTTCCAAACTTTGTTGGGGGCACAGCCATCCCTTCTAAAGTTTGTTGAAGGGCAATTATGTGCAACCTGTGTTGCTCCACCGTGCGCTGCAAGTTCTCTACTTGGGGAATGATGACAGCGTCTTCCCCATCTCCCGTTAGACCGAGCACCTACTCTACTCGTGCCAAACACTCTTCTTGAGTCACCATGTCATCAAAGTTAGCTTTGATACCAGTTATGACGCCCTATTTTCTTCAAGCTAACGCCCCCTCCTTAAACAGTGTGCCAGAACCCAAAATTCTGCAGCCGCGCAACCGAATTCAATTTCAGAATTTAATTTTGACTGAGTCAAAATCGATTTCGCCGCCTCGAAACGAACTCATTTCGCCTTCGCGTCTGTCGTCTCCATGCAGGCAAGCGCAGCGAATGCTGCCTGCGTTCGCTACCGTCGCCGGAGGGGGAAAGGGGGGCGGAGCTCATGGGCATGTGGCAGGGAGAGGCCTCGTCGCCTCCTCCCTCAGCCCTCATCGCAGCCGCTGGAAGCTGCTTCTATGGGACCGTCGTCGATGGTGGTGAAGAAGAAGGGAAGAACTCACTAGGGAAAAACAGGAAGAAGATGCCGGAAAACCACACAAAGAGCAGGGGAAAACCTTCACCGCTTCAATACTCCAAATTAGTTACAAAAACCCCCTCGTTCTCCTCACGTCGGCGGCCACACTCGCCGTTGACTTACAGAAGTCCTTGCCTCTGATCTCACTTGCTCACCGCACTCTCTCAGCGCTCTGGATCTCGCCTCCTACAGGATCCCTCATCCCCGGTCCTCCCATCTCAGGCTCTCTCCCTCCTCCTTTGTCTCCGCCCGCCTTGGATTTTAAAGGGAAGACCGCTTCTATTATGGGAAAGGAGTCATCTGCAGATCACGCCTTCATGTGTGATTCGCTTGCTGACTGCGTCGTCCATGCCCGATGCTCTCGCCGAAGAACTCGTTGATGCCGCTCTACTTCCTCCACTGGAGAAGGCGGGCTCTGCTTCGAAGCTGCTGATGCTGCATCCACCTCTGCTGAATTCGCTGAAGGAGACAAAGCCATCGCTCGTTTTGTCTTCCGAATCTCTCGGCCACTAGAGTCGGGCGCTCGTGAATCTGCCGAAGCCCCTTCGTCCGCGTAAGTCGAGTCGTCGTCGATGCTTGAGTATGAGAGTTCCTCCGCAAGATGTGCTCCACTATGACGATGCTGCTGAAGCCGAAAAATGCATCGCCGAAATCATCCGATTTTAGCATACGATGTGAGCTTGGGCCGCCACCCAGCCCACCCGGTCCATGGAGACTTTGGGCATTACGTACAGTATATGCCTTGCATTGTTTAATATGTACTATTGGAAGCCAGCCTTCGACGAGCTCGTTTGCTGGTTGTCATGCAGTGGTCACCAGAAATAGTGAGATAATTCCAGTGCAATGTGCATGTCAGATTCAATCATCTTGTTTTTTGTTTTCACAGTCATTTTTGTTCTTTTCTAGTGTCAAAACAGGATTTCTTTTATATATATATATATATATATATATAAATTTATAATTCTATTTTCTTTTCATTTTTAATCTTTCAGATATCGAGTGTGAAATTATTCTAATATGAAAATTGATGCGCTTTGACGGTAAGAATAAACCAAATCCTAGTTTCTGGTCTTGTTTTTGTAAACTATTACTTACTACAACTTGTTTTCATTTTTCGATTGATTAGATCGTGGCCAAGAATTGTGAAGCATCACATGCATAACTATGATTCCTAATTTATAATTATGGTGAAAAGGTGCAGATAATTCCTCCCTACCGCTAGAAATAAAAAATAACTGTTTTAAGAAACATGAATGTGTTTAATAAAAATTAACTTAAGCTAGCTTAGGCTTGAAAATACGCTACTTAACGTATCTAATTACGCATGTTTTGTTTTTATTCACAAGGGCAGTTGTTCAGTACAAATTATGCCCAAAATAAAAAGCACATGATAGCAGATGGTGAAAGTGAACCACGTATAGAGTCGAATACCTAGAGCTGGCTAATCGGCTGGCCTGCGGTCATGCAAGCGAGAAAATTTTCTAGGCGGGATTTCCGCCCGTCTAGGATTCTTAGGCAAGATTCAATCTTAGCCAATCTTGTTACTTTAAAAGTAGTGTAAAAATTAATATATCTGTACAACACTTGGGTGCACAGATATTAAAGCAAACTAAACGATTAGATTAAGTCTCGCCTAAGAATTCTAGACAACATCTCCGCCTAAGAAAAATTTTCGGCAATAGCAGCAGCTAAACAATAAAATGTAAATATAATTTTTAATTTTATAAAATTTTTTACTAATTAAAATTAAATTTTAAGTAGGATAATAAACAAGTGAGTGCTAACATTATAAAAAATATATATGTAAAATAGTATATAATAATTTTATTTTTTTTCTAATATTTTCTTCAATTTTTCTAATCAAGCATTCTTTTATTGTAAAATATAGTTAGAGGATTTTAAATGAAAAACAAATAGTTTGCCTATAATATATAGAATTTTATCATATTTTAGTATAAAGTTAGAGGATAGTCATAAAAGGTGCACCAACTAGATGTATTTTTCTTCCAGGGAGGCTTATGATTGTAAATAAGAGATTTATTACCTCCATATAATATATGTCTTTTTTGCATCCATATGGATCATGAGTAAACAAAATCAAAGGCTAAAGTTTAAATTGAACTAAAATAGGAGTTTTTTTTTCTTTTTAAAAATTAATCTAAGAAGGGTGAGAGACATATAATTGAATGATTAGGCGGTTGAATTGACTCATCATCACTCACTCCCATAAGTTTAATTGAGGTTTTTTTTAAAAAAAAAAACTGTTACACTATAATTAATATTGAAAAAGTTCACTTGATTGCACTCATTTGAGAATCGTGATAAGTTACTAGACATAAATTATGGTAAATATAATACTTGATTAAAAATCCATAATCAATTATTTTGATCTAACTACTTAATTGGCTCAACAAAGGGCTAAACATATAAGATCACATGTAAATAGTCATATTGTTTGTAAACATATGAGACATAATTGAATGAGAATTAATTGATTTCAAGTACTGAGCATTTAAAAGGAATATTAAGTTAGATATACATAATATCTAAGTGGGACTAAACATTTTAGGTTTTTTTTTCTTAACAAAATATGAGGTTTTAAAATTTAGGCGTATGCTCTTCTTTTAGGGGCACATTCTAAAATTAGGCGTGCAGTTGACTAGATGAATTAGAAAAAGGCTTTGCCTCATTTTACGTTGAGCTTGACTTGATTTTATATAATTTTTTTATGAATAAATATGGTGTAATTCTACCATTTTGAAAGTGTTTCCATATTACACAGTACTTTATAAAAAAAATCCTTTCAACATGAAGTGTTACTTTATACTTATTATATTTAGTATAATGAAAAAAATACTTTAAAGATATAATAAGATGAAGTTGATAAAGATTAATCTACCCTTTTAAACTTAAATGAATAAGAATGGACTTCAAGTCTATGTTGAAACACTAGTATATTCTAGACCTCACAATGTGGTTGGTGAATAAGAGATTATCAAAGCAATATACATCCTTTTTTTTTTTTATTCCATTTATACTTTGTTTAAATTCACTTGTTTGGAAAGGGCTAAGAACCAACTTGCTAATGCATTTGATATGCCGCGAAGCTCACTATCTAAATTATTTGGACTAGAGAATCTCAAAATAGTTTAGGCTTCTAAAAATATCACTATATCAAGTTGTGACGTCGTATTTGATGAGCAATACGTTGGGTCATTAAGCTTATGTTATATTAAATCTTCCATACAAAATAAATTGCACATATCTCATAAGAATTTAAACTCATGCGTGTAAGATCTATTTACATCTATAAGAGTTACATAGATGTAAATATTGTGATTAATATCATTAATTGAATTTAAAACTCCACCTTGAATTGCTAGTACGTTTAATCCCTAAACTTGTATAAATTTGTAGGTGAACATGTACCATTCTCATAAGAATAATTCATTTGTTATTGCTAAAGACATTGCATTCTAGACATGGCTGCCACCAAGATTATGCTCTGTAGCTTTAACATTATAATTGTATTGATGATGTCCACTTTGATAGTCCCAATGACAGCAAGAGAGATCCCTACCACATCTGCATCACCAGAGTCATCCCCTGCACCAAGTTAGTAATGCTATCTCATATCTTCCTTATTTCATATATAACAACTACCTGTATATTAGTTATAATTTCTCTTGTTTTTTTTTTCCAGGTTATAAGAAAATTAATCCAATCTATGTTAGTCGCAGCTGTTATTTTGACAGCAGTTATTTTGACGACTGCATTCAAATTGATGGTTATGAAACAGAATATACTGTATAACAACACAAGGACAATTCAATTGTTGAATAATTGAACATCTTGTCTTCACAATAATAAAATAAGTTTGAATTTTTTTTAAAAAAAAATGAGATTTTTTTAAGAATTTAATACTAATTTTAATTTTATACTAAATGAGACTTTCTATATAATAAAACAAAATGATCCTTTGATAAAGAGTTAGTTATATATGCTTCACAATCAAATCACAATTAGTTTATGATATTATGATAACATTTTTTTTAATATAAATTTGATTATGACTTTCTAAAAATTTTTTTCATTTAAAAGTAGTCCACAACCAAATAACCTATGAGTTTACCAGATTTATTTATGAAAAAATAATTTAACAAATCATATCAATTCTAGTCACATATCTCATCTTACATGTAACTCCGATATTTAACTCGCTAATGAAGGAAACCGTGCCGACTTGAGTTCACCGGCTTTCCCTGGCACGCCGATGTTAACCACTAACTCGTTCTTGGATGCAGTAGCTGCAAATCTAGCGAATTTGACAAAAAAAAAAGGTCTTTTTGGGTTGACTTAGTTCGTTCAATATCTTGACTCGTCTCACTCGCTCCTATATGACTCATTTTCTAGGAAGCTACTACATCTAGAATTTTAGGAAACCTCCCCAACATCCATTAGAGTCCCTATAGCGCAAAAAATTTAGATGCTCACAGTGTGGAACAGTGAGCATCTAAATTGGAACAGTTGGGAACAGTGCAGGGGACGAATGCATAAGAGCATGAGTGGTCGGGGTTAAATATAGGACTTAGTTGATTATAACAACGAAGACATGGTTAGACATTGAAACCAAATGAGGTTGCTTCCAGTGTCAAGCACCAAGTCCATCTTTTTGGGTGGTGTTCCAATTGCTACACGGATGAAGTACTCTATGACCTTCGGATATCCAGATATCACAGGGATGCGCAAATGATTAGGATTCACGCTTCTTCCAAGAATCAGTCGCTCAACTGAAGTGTGTTGTTGGCCGTTGCATGTTGCGAGAAAACACAAAAAAAAAAAGATGAGAATTTTCATGAGTGGAGCCATTGAGAAAAAGTGTGGTAGAGGCTCTCTCTTGAAGCCTACAGAGAGCTTGTTGCTGTTGAAGCTTACACAGAATTTGTAGCTGTATTTATAAGTGAAGGAAGGATTAGGTCAAGATTAATTAACTAAGTTAAAAATTCGTTGTTATGTTAATAAAATCCCAGATGCTGTTTTTTAAACATCATTTTCACTTTGGTATTTAATGCCGCTTTAGAAAAATTTAGCCAAAGTAAACTGAGAGGGAGGAGCTGTTTCGCTTTTAATATTCATTCCTCTCTTAGCTTTTGGCATTAGAAAGTTTAATACACAAGTTAAGGTTAGGCAATTTTGCACTGTTTATGGATTGCAATATTTGCATGAGTCACTAATGTTTGAATTTGATGCCATGAATTGTTGCTTATTTAAGTTAAAGGAAACCAAGCAAAGCAATATTCAGTGTGCCATACTTGTCATATTGAATGCTGCAATCACCCATTTTCAGGTGGATGCCTGATTTTCTTTTCCTGGCATCACTTTTATAAAAGAAGTTAACGAAAAACCTCCCCTATGTTGTACTTGCAAGTTGAAGCCACATTATGTTTGAATACAAATTTGTTTTATGTTATTAAAGACAAAAGTGTTAATTTATTTTGAGTTCCTGCTTTCTTAATAAAAACATCCTCATCAACAAAGAGGAGAGGTCACTAAAGAGGAGAGGTCATGCCGAAATATTGTGTGGCATCTTTATCCTTGTTTTCTTGAGATAACCGAGAGTCCTACCAGTCAAGGACATTAGGTTTTCATAAGGGAAAACTTGGTTAAAGAGGGCGGCACTCTTAGGCAAAGGGGTGCTACTCGATGAGTGTGCATTAAGTGTATAAGAGTAGAAATTCTACTTTACTTGCTAAGAGAACTTCAGCTTTGTGCTTGCGCCACCTTCTCATTGAGTAGGGGACAGCCGGAGTATAGAGTTTTCTGAGTGGGGCACACAACCCAGACCTTGTGGTATTGTGGAGTATAGATTGTGTAAGTGGGGGTTTACACATTGTGTGAATTGTGTAACCGGGGGACTACCGGGGGCTACTCATTGTGTAATTGGTTACTCTGTGCGCGGTGTAAGTAGCATTGTGTACAAGAGTTTGTATATTAGGCCCTGGAGTATTAGAGTTACACAAACTCAAGTGGGGGAACTAGTAAGTGTGGGCTGGGCTGAGTAATTGGGCTGACAAGTGAAGACATGTGTCATCACCCCTGTGTTTTCCATAGCGAAAAATTAGGTTGTGACACTAGGCTCGACCCATCCAACAAATGTGTTGTGTTTTGTCTGGCCTAACTCGCAAATTTGTTGTCTTTAGCCTAATGCGCATGTGCGCCTCGTGTGGTTAATGGTCCATTGACTATAGGCCTGTTCATGGTCCGATTAACCGAACCGTTGACCATGATCAACCGGTTAACCAAACTAATCGGTTCAGAAAAATCATGAACCATTCCTGAACCGTTGGACCGGTTAACCAGTACTGGTTAACCACGGTTAACCAATTATAATTTATTTACTAAAATTTATTTTAAAAAGTTGACTTTGACTATTAAATATTTTAAAAAATTAAATTTTAAATTAACTTTAATTATTAAATATTATTATTTGGTAATTATATATGTAAAATAATTAATTTTTAAGTTGTAGTGAATGGGTTTTGAACCCATGACCTACTAACTTGCAAAATATAACCGTTACACTAGATACACAATCAAAATTATTTTGAGATATATATACCGGTCGGTTCGGTTAACTAGTGAAATTTTTTTTCTCGAACCATAACCGAGCCGAACTGAACCATTATACCCACAAAACCGACCGTGAACAGAACCGATCCATTCGGTTAACTGCCCGTTCGGTTCGGTTCGGTTCGGTTCAGTCGGTTTTTCGGTTCGGTTGGTTTTTTGAACAGCCTTAATTGACTAGTCAACAAGTTGTGTTGTGCTTGACCTAGACTATGTTGAGCTAATATCTGTTGTTTGGCCCCTTGGTCACCTCTAGTTGGCATCACCACTTTTTTTTTTAATTTTTAAAATATTAAAAAAGTTTTTTTGTTTGTAAACAAAATATTATGTACGAAGTGAACTAAGGTTATGTTTGACGGAGCTTTTCGCTAGTGGTGTGCATGGTTCAGGTAACTGAACTGTGGTGTAATTTTCACCCAGAACTGAACCGACCAATTCAGGGGAAATAGAAATTGTTCCCGAACCATTGGCCCAATTAACTGATTGACCGGTTAACCGATTTTTTCGTATGGTTAACCATATTCTTTATATATAAAAAAATATTTAAAATTATAAAATAATTTAAGATAAATAAATATAAATATATTTAGTTAACCACCGGTGTTCGGTTAATCGTTGGTTTTCAGTGGTTAACTATTGGTTTTTGATGGTTAATCGGTTTAATTTTTATATAAAAATATTTATTTTTATATAAAAAAAATATTATATAACGGTTTGGCTAGGTTAACCGCGGTTCGACCAAGTCTCGAACCAATAACCGGTCAATGAGCAAAAACCCTGACTGGTTAAGACCCATTCGGTTTGATTAATCGGAAAATCAGTTCAGTTCGATTAACCGTGGTTTAATGATTTTTTTTTTGTGCACCCCTATTTTCCGCCTCACTTTTCTGCTTTGATTGTGTTTTGACCAGCTTTCGACTCATATGTAATTGCTTTCTTTTGAAGCTAAAAGAATCTAGCTGCAGCTACTAGCGGATGTTATCTAGTTTGGTTTTGTTGCGCTGATGTAACTACACTGTGATAGCTGCGCTGCCATTGTAGTACCTGCTAGAAAAGGTATTTGGGTGAATCTGTTTTGATAATTGCACTATCACTGTAGCAAATATTGATTAAATTTATTTAGAAAAATTTAATGGGTTATAAATTATAATTGAGTAATCTTATTAAAAATTTAAAGTTTTTTAAATATTTATTATAAAACTATTAATTTATATATTAACTAATAAATTATTTTGAGAATATTATTAATTTTTATAAGATAAAATAATTATTTTGTAATATAAAATTCAATAAATAATTTTATATTTAAAAATAATTAATTAAATTTAATATATATTAGATTAATTAATATTATATATTAAAAGTAAGATGATAACGAGGAGGAGAAAAAAAGCAAATAGTTATACTGTAGCATTTCTTTGGCAGCCCATTACGACGACTACCTTCGCCCCAATCATAAAACACTTCGCCCGCCCACTCGTAATCAAATCCTCCCGGCTCTCAGAAAATGCCACCAAAAGTCCCCTCACTCTTATGTGCTACTTTTTCTTATATATAAAATGCCATCTTTTAAAAATTAAAGTATGTTTTTTTATTTAAGAGCACTAAAATAGTTAATTTTTCATTAACATATCAATTAAATTAACAATGTAACATCTACGATCAGATTTTGTAAGCATAATCCCACGTAGTTGCGTGTGATGCAAAGGGAGCAGCGCAGACTGTTTAAGAGGACATGGCGGTTGGCTTAACAAGTTACTTACCTGGACGCAGTCTACGAGTGATCATGGAGGCGCGTGACTTGGATCAGCGATCTCCATTGCACCTAGGAGAAGCGCTCGTCTACCATCTCCCCAAGTGGGAGAATGGGCGTCATAATTTGTGGTAGTGGGGTACGCGCTCGCGCAACCCCGTCTAGTACTAATCTTGAATTTTATTTCTTTGCCTAGGGATTTAGTCGGGAAGGGATTCAAGATCATCGATTCTTTCTTGTTCAATCGCTTCGAAGGTTTGGTTTTTTGCTTCTCTCATTCCCTTTTAAGTTCTGACGATTCATTCAAAAATGTTGATTCATTTTTCCTAGGAGCATTACTTATGTCGAGATAAACTTTTGCAGGCCAGTTGTTTGAGTGGATTCATTGATTAGGGTTTTCTTAAGATCTAGGATTTAATGTGCCTGTTTTCTTAAAACAGGTTCGATCGGATGGGATATTTTTGGCTATCCAATTACATTTTTTAGTAGTAAAACACTTCACTTGATTACTTCGAAATTCAAACGCCCTTCTTCAGTAATTCATTATCTTTTTTTTTGTTTCGTTTAAAGTAATTCATTATCCTTACAGTGTGATTTGTAATCGTGACACACAAATACGTGTGTCAGTCGCCATTACCTGTGCAATCTTCTCTTCTTATTAACTAGTGCTTAAATTCTGTGAATTGTTCACATGGTAGAGTTAATTTATAGTTATTTATTTTTAGCTCTAATGAATTTATGCCTGAGTTGCTTGCTCCACAGTTCTGAATCATCTGAATTAGACAGCGATTTGGAGAAGAGAGCTCAACATATCCAGCTGATGAGGAGGCCACTTGTTTTCTCTACAATATTTGACGATACATTATCCTGTTATACAAGACTCAGGCAGCATCTGTCTGCTTCTTGCTACCACTAGGATACCAAAAATTGAATGAGATATTCTTGCTGGAGGAATTCATGGAGTAGGGAGGCCAGTTTTGGAGGATGTATATGAGATTGTAGACTGTCTTAACAACAAATAATTCTCCTTCTAAGGCCAAGTAGATATTGTTTATTCTTGTATTGCTGCACGATAACCTGATGCCAAGGGGTAGATTCACTTATGCTCTCTTGATAGTCAGAGAACTCATGTAATGCAATTGAATGCTATGAATGAAATCTAAATTGTTCTTAAAACAATGTGAGATCTTCTTTGGTTTCTTCCCCATCCAATTTCTCTTTGGACCACTCTTCACCTCCACTCTCTTCTCTTATTGTTGAAGCATGCCACCTTATTCTCAAAGTCATCATTGATAAAAGAAAAGTTTTGTAGCTCCTTCACATCACATCCCATTATTTTTAAACTTTCAAATTTGAATAATTAGCACCATCACTCTCATCATGAGTTTTTTTTTTTTGTTTACCTAAGAAAATATTATATAGTTTTATGAGTATTCTCATTAAAGAAAATGATAGATCCCCCTGTACTCTTGCAATAGCTCAATGCTGTAGTTGTGCTCCACATAAATAATAATAATAATACAAATATCTCCTAGAGAGACAAAATGCCAAGAGTGATTAAATTTAGGGGCAAAGAGAGTAGAAATTATAGGGATGTTCTCTTCCTAAATATTTTAAGGAAATCAATTACACCATTGGATCATCTGCATAATGTAGGACAACCTTTGGATAAAAACAAGTAACTTGGTACACAATAGCATTCTTGTTAACATGCTCTGAAATTTGTTGATTAGATTTTTCTCCCTTTGATCCAACAACTTCAGGCCGTCCTCTCTCTAATATCTTTTAGGCTGTGTTTAATAGGAAAGATAGAAAATTGAAAGGAAGGAAAAGTAAAAAGGAAGGGAAGATAAAAAGAAAGGGAAAGTAAGAAGCTTTTTTCAATTGTGTTTAACAAGAGAAAAAGAAAGTTAGAAAATTGATATAGTCACTCTATTTTTTTTATTTTTATACTCAGTATTATATAAATATTATTAATTACTTTAATATTAATGAAGTATTATTAAATACTATAAAATTAATTAAATATTATAAATTTAATTATATACTATAGCATTAATTAAATATTTTAAAATTAATTAAATATTACTAAATACTATAACATCAATTAAATATTATTAAATACTATAATATTAATTAAATATTATTAATTATTATAAAATTAATTAAATAGTTTTAATTACTATAAATTAATTAAATATTATAACATTAATTAAATATTATTAAATACTATAACATTAATTAAATAATTAATTACTATAAAATTAATTTATTATTAATTATTATAATATTAATTAAATACTAGCGAGAGGGTGAGATTAAACAATCAATTTTGCTGTTCCGCCCCAATCGAACAGAACAATTTTGAGGGAAAGCCGATGGGATTTTCCCTCTTCAATTTCCATCCACCCTTTTAAACAAGCAAATTTTGATATCCTTCAATCTTTCCTTCCATTCTCTCCTTTCCCTTCCATTAAATACAGCCTTAGGGAGACTAAACCACTCTATTTGTAGAAAATTTATAGGACATTGCCCTCTCTTAATCGAGCCTTATCAATTAATTAAACTTAGCTTAAAAATAATATTTAAATTTAAAATGAAAGGACAAGGCCATTAGAAACAAATTTTTAAATAAAATAAAAGAAACATATGCCAAAAGATAAAATAAAATAGAGAGTATTAATTAGTTCAACTAGTTAAAACCTTAGTTGTTGATAGTAAGATTTGAGGGTGAGACCCTACTTTCATTACTTATGTTAAAAAAAAGTAATACAAAAACTTAGTGTGCACATGTATGAGTGAGGGGGGGGGGGGGGGGGGGGGATTTAGATAAATGGGTTTAAAAAATAGATAAAACTATTTAAATAGGTAAAAAACTATTTATAATTTGAATTTTAAAAATACTTATTGTCCAAATGTCACACTAAATGTAGAGTTTATCTCGGATACAAAAACTGATATAAGCAAAGATCAAGATGAACAAAGGATACTGTATTCGTTACAGACTGAACAATGCTAGCTTAATGAATAAGTAACAATGCAAGATGTTGAGTTCCATACCCAGGTCATCGATACATTGTGTATGAATAGACATTAAGGAGATTTAGTAGTTACTAAGACAGTCTTGCTTTTTGTGCTGTCATCTCAAATACATGCTCCATAAATAGTCTCCTAGAATTTCTCCAACAAGAATATATCATTCAATTTTTGGTAGCAGCAGCATATGCGTCAAGACTCGAGAGTCCCATATATCTTGATAATGCATCGTCAAATAGTTTAGAGAGACTAAGAGCCATTCTGGTTCTATTGTGCTGCCGTAACAGTAGCTGCATCATCTTCATTGTTCGTATTGGCCGTGGATGCTGAGCTGAGCGCCTAACTCGAAGATGATATCAATTCGATGACCGTCCGGAGGTTCAATTAGAGTTGGACGTCAGCAACAACTCAGAGAAAGTCATCAGTGGAACTGGAGTTATCTAATACGGAGCACTACAATTAATTTTATCAATTGATTTTGATACTCCGACTTGTACACATGGTACATTTGATCCCTCATCTATATAAAAACAAACTGTGTAAGCATAAGTATAAACATCTGACTCTTTGTTCTCCATGGCTTCACTTGCAAATTTTCTCACCTTGTTCTTGTGTTTTATCACAGCAAGAAGCAGCCATCAACACACTTGGCTCAAGCTACCAATTCTAGCAAGAAGCACAAACCCTAACAATTTGCGCAACCCACTGGTGTTTGGATATAGAGATGAAGTCGCTTCCAGTGTCGAACACGCAAAGTCCATCAGGCATTCCGATGGCTAAACGGATGAATATCCAGACATCACTAGGCTGCACAAATTGATAGGATTCATGCTTCTTCCAAGAATCGGAAGCTCGACCGAACTGTACTGATGGCTGCTGCTTGCTAGGAAGAAAGCTAAAGGAAGATGAGAAATTTGAAAGTGGAGCCGTTGATGAAGTTTACAGAGTTTGTTGCTGTATTTATAAATGAATAAAGAATTAGCTATGGATAATTAATTAAGTTAAAGATGCATTGTTGTGTTAATAAATCCCAAAATGCTGTTTGTTATACATCATTTTCAGCATTTAATGCTGCTTTGAAAAAATTTACAGAAGCTGCTTGACTGAGGAGAAGAGGAGAAGTTGATTCACCTTTAATAGTTATTTCTGTCTCAAATTTTGGCCTAATAATGTTTCTGTAGCCAAATCACCAATCGTGGAAGAGTTATCATTATAACTTGCTTTATAGGAACAGCTTTGGCGTTTTGCATTGCATGATACTCGAGCAATAGAATTTAGATGCTCACAATGTGGAACAGTGCAGGGGACGGATGTGTAAGAGCTTGAGTGGTCGGGGTTAAATGTAGGGCTTAGTTGATTACAACAACGAAGACATGGTAGACATTGAAACCAAATGAGGTTGCTTCCACTGTCAAGCACCAAGTCCATCTTTTTGGGTGGTGTTCCAATGGCTACACGGATGAAGTACTCTATGACCATCGGATATCCAAATGCCACAGGGATGCGCAATTGATTAGGATTCACGCTTCTTCCAAGAATCAGTAGCTCAACTGAAGTGTGTTGTTGGCTGTTGCATGGTGCGAGAAAACACAAAAAAAAGGATGAGATTTTTTAAGAGTAGAGCCATTGAGAAAGAGAGTGGTAGAGGCTTTCTCTTGAAGCCTACAGAGAGCTTGTTGCTGTTGAAGCTTACACATAATTTGTAGCTGTATTTATAAGTGAAGGAAGGATTAGGTCAAGATTAATTAAGTTAAAGATTCATTGTTATGTTAATAAAATCCCAGATGTTGTTTGTTAAATATCATTTTCACTTTGGTATGTAATGCCGCTTTAAAAAAATTTAGCCAAAGTAAACTGAGAGGGAGGAGCTGTTTCGCTTTTAATATTCATTCCTCTCTTAGCTTTTGGCATTAGAAAGTTTAATACACAAGTTAAGGTTAGGCAATTTTGCACTGTTTATCGATTGCAATATTTGCATGAGTCACTAATGTTTGAATTTGATGCCATGAATTGTTGCTTATTTAAGTTAAAGGAAACCAAGCAGAGCAATATTCAGTGTGCCACATACTTGTCATATTGAATGCTATAATCACCCATTTGCAGGTGGATGCCTGATTTTCTTTTCCTGGCATCACTTTTATAAAAGAAGTTAACGAAAACCTCTCCTATGTTGTACTTGCAAGTTGAAGCCACATTATCCTTTTGTATCTTATACTATTTGTCAACAAACTGACTCTTCTGCTTATGTTTTAATACAAATTTGTTTTATGTTATTAAAGGTAAAAGTGTTAATTTATTTTGAGTTCCTGCTTTCTTAATAAAACATCCTCATCAACAATATGATATTCTTTGCAGAGTATGCAGATTGGAGTCTAAGGGGGAGAGAGATGGTGAACAAGAGTCACTGAACATTTTAGTGAACTATAAAAGACTTACTACTTAAAACCCAGTACTATGGCCTTACACCATAGCGTTCTTGTGCTGCTAGTTCTGAGTGAATCGAATATTAGGTTATCTGCCAAAGAAAGTCGTAAAAGTAACGACCAAATATTCAGTTAACTTTCCTATCTTTTTTTCTAGAAGATTATGAAATTACCACCATCTTAAGCAAGTATCCTATTTTTTATGAGAAAAAAATGCACATGGAAGATCTATTTACATCTATAAGAGTTACATAGTAAATATGTATGGTTGTCATCAAGCTTATCTTATATTATAGCTTCCCTTTAAAACAAATTGCAATGTCAACTCATGCATGTAAAATCTATTTGCATTTATAAGAGATGCATAGTAAAAAAAAAACTTAAGCCTCAAAGTTCCAGTAATTGAAGGCATTTTTTATTGGTTTGTATTAATGCATAAGATAAATGCAGTATTGTAATTAATATTATTAATTGAAATTAAAACTCCACCTTGAACGTTTAATCCCTCAACATGTATAAATTTGTAGGTGAACATCTGCCATTCTGAGTAGTAGAATTCATTTGTTGTAGCTAAATACATTAACTGTGCATTCTAGATATGGCTACCAAGATTCTTCTCTGCAGCTTCAATGTCATGTTTGTGTAGGTGATATCCACCTTGATAGCCCCAATGATAGCAAGAGAGATCCCTACCACATCTGCATCACTAGAGTCGGCCCCTCCACCAAGTTAGTAATATTGTCTCATGTCTTCCATATTTTATATATAACTACCTGTATATTAGTTGTAATTTTTTTTTTATTTCAGGTTACAAATGTAAACCACTATCTCGATTGACGCTTTCAGGGCTTCTTCATTTTGCATATCACTTTGATAGCAACAATTGTATAGTAATTGATGGTTATGGATCCGAAGAAATAATTATTATATAATTGAATATCTCGTCTTCACAATAATAAAATAAGTTTTTTTTAAAAAAATATTTAGGACTACCATAAACATGTGTTCAATGGAGATAAAATTCAAATAATATATACTTTGTGTGGAAATATTATCACTTATTGAGATCATCCCTAATAGGTATCAAATTCACAAATCTAACTAAATTGTCTTTATTGAATAGAGTTATAATGACCATCAAAAAGATGACATTATATACTTTTGGGCCAAATTTACTCTCATCTAAATTTTATGTTATGCTAAGACTATGCACAACAAAAAGTATCTAATGCTAAAATATACAAACACTTGTATAGTGTAAAGATATGTAGAAACTATCGAAATAGGAGTAAAATGTCAAATTGACTAATCTATGAGACCAAAGAATGATCAACATGAAATTGTCAATGCACAAAAGTGGATGTGTCACAACGAGAATGAATAAAAATGATAATACATTGGAAGCAAATTAAGTTCGGCGGAGTTAGTATTATTATTGATAAACTAAGTTGGTAAATTTGTGAAGCCTTTAGATTGAGCTATTCTCATATAGCATGCTAATAAATTAATAAAATAAATATAAACTTAGGAATGTATCCTAAAATACATCTAGTTAATTTCTAAAAGTAATCAAGTTTAAGCTAAAACAAATTTAGTTAATTTGGAATTTTCTTGTCGTTTGATTTGTGTTGTTGTTTTTTTAGCATGTGTAGTTTTTGATAGGTAATTAATGGAGTATTTATCCTTTGTTATTAGTAACCCGAATAAGTTGTAGGATGAGGTGTTGAGATGGCAATTGTCAAGCCTTAATTTTTTCTGCCAAGGAATCAGGCGTGTGATGAACGGATTTCCCTGCGAAACTCGTAGCCCAAATTTTGCACATAGTCAAACATAAAGTATGACCAATTAGGGGTGGCAATGGGTCGGGTATTTATGTTTTTGCTCTAAACTCGAATCTAACCCAATTGCCAAACTTACTACCCGAACCCGATCCAAACATGAGTCGGATAATTTATTATTTTATTTTATAAAATATATTTTAAAAATTAAATAAAAAATAAATATATTTATATAATATCTATTTATTATTATTATTATATTTTTAATAATAATAAATATTTATATAATAGTTATTTTATTATTATTTATATTATAATAATAAAAAATATATATTTATATTTTTAATGCAACCAGGTATTGGATACCAGGTACCCATATCCCAAAACTCGAACCCGTCCCGTTTAGCTAATCGGGTACCCGAACCCATGATAACGGGTCAGGTACCCGAACTCGACGGGTGGAATTGCTACCCCTAGACACAATACACCACACCGACACTTGGCCACAATGCCGGCAGCTATAACAAATCCACTGTAGAAAAACTCATACCAAGTCAAGTCAAGTCGAGTCGATTTGAGCCGACGAGTCAAACTAATTTTTGCAAGAAAAATCTAATTTGACTGAGTCTCAGGTTGGGTTTAAGTAAAACCTGATTGTTATAAGTTGGGTATAGAATTTTAGATATTACTCTAAACTTGGACTTGAACCTACTCCGTCGGTAGAAAATGATTAAAATACCCTTTATAATTAACCTTAGATACTCTCTCCCTACTCCTATTTCCACCCCACTCACACCCTTCCCCTCTCCCTCTCTCCCTCTCCTTCCTGCTCACACAACTCACCATCGCTCACCGTTTGCTGTGCTACTCACCGTCGCTACGGGGTTAGGTTTTTCCATGGAGAAGTCAATCCCCATGGCTAGTATGTGATGGAATTTTTGAGAGTTGGCGAGGTTGGGTTTGAGAACTGAGTATAGGGTTTAGAAGTTAGGATTGGGGTCGAGATTGGGTTTTGTATTACCCATCCCCTTCTCAACCTATTGTCATCACTAAAGGCTCTGTTTACTAGCAAAGATAGAAAATAGTACGAAAAGAAAAATTCAAAGGGATAGATGGAGGGAAAGAAAAGTGTTAAAATTTTCCTTCATTGTGTTTCTTTAAAAGGAAAGAAACTTTGTCAGAAAATGATGAAAAAACTAGGGTTTGGAGATGGATCGCGGGTGAAGGAAGAGGGAGGCAGTGGAACTAACCCTAATGATGTCCTCATGCAAGGAAGATGATGGCGGCAGTAACCCTATGCAGGGAAGGTGGCGGTGGCGGTGATAAAGGGCTCATGAAGGAAGACGTCAGCTGTGGCAGCCTTGTGCGGGGAAGATGACGGCTAGGGTGGCGACCTCATTTAGGGAAGACAACGATGGCTGCGACCTTATCTAGTGAAGACTATGGTGGCGGCAGCCTCGTTCAGCAAAGACGATGGCAGCAGCAGCCTCGTCCAATGAATATGCCAGCGATTGTGGCCTCGTCTAGTGAAGATAGTGGCGATGGACGCCTTGTGCAGCAAAGACAATGGTGGCGGTGGCCTCGTGTAGTGAAGACAACTGTGGCGGCAACACAATGACAAAGCAAAAGAAGCCTTCACTAGAGAAAAATATGTTTACGCCTAAATCGGGCGAATTAGAAAACGAAGAAAAAACCTACCTTGTTTTCCTTCAAATTTTTTATATTCCATCCTTCTTAGTAAATAAAGGAAATTTTGATTTTCCATCATTTCCACCCTGTTTACTAA
This sequence comes from Costus lasius, assembly GCA_027563935.2. NCBI lineage: Eukaryota > Viridiplantae > Streptophyta > Magnoliopsida > Zingiberales > Costaceae > Costus > Costus lasius. The sequence continues at coordinate 91,839,678 of CM050453.2, forward strand.
GATATGGTCAAGTGAATCCAATTTGATAATGATTGCTATTCTGGTCTAGCAAAATCCAATCTGGCCTAAGTCAACATGAAGCTTGGCTCGGGCCAACAATAACCACCACAAGACTTCTCACATCAATTCAATCCATATAGGCCAACCTGAGTGAACTCTAACAGCTGGCCAATCCATTCTTGTTAGTTGGCTCAATTTATTAGACCAAATTTAATGCCACAATTTGGCACAATCGTTTACAGCTCGATCCAACAACATTTAACCTAGTTTATTATATCAACCGAGCCCAGCAGCCTCTTGGCCCACTTGATTACTTGATCTAGTAGCATCCAACTTGATCCACTACATCCGTATGTGCAGGAAAAGCTCTACACTAAGTGTCACGCCCCGGTCGGATCGGCCTAGAATTAGCGCTTATCCGCTTCCTAGAGCCGTCCGGCGGAATACCAGAACGCAACTCGTCCTAGGGTTTCCGGCCTTAAATTGGAAACCCTAATCTCCCCGGATAATTTTTATTCCCAAAATACAATTCGCACGAGAAAATCCGGAAAACCCTAATTTAGAGAAATCCCAAACGAAACCCTAAATTTCAAAATACCTCTCCTGATTTTGACCAAAGTCAAAATCAAAGCCTTGCTTACGTCAGCGTGACGTCAGCCCTCGATCGGATTTCGCCGCCGCGAGTAAATCTCCGACGCTGACGTCACCTTTGCGTCAGCCGCCCGATTTTGTTCGTCGAAATCGAATTTCGTCTCGCTGACGTTCGCCTACGTCAGCCGTCCGAAATCGTTCGAAATTGAATTTCAATTCGATTTCGTCATTGACTACTGCCGATGTTGACCCGCCTCGTTTCGAACGCCCGAGCGTTCGAAACTCGTCCTCGTCTTCGAGCTCGCGACGTCGCTCGCGTCGAAGTCTCAGCCGAGCGCCGCCTGCGCTCTGGTGTTGGCCTCGCCTTGCCTTGCCGCCGAAGGCCGCCGAAGTTCGTCGCCGGAGATACGCAAGAACGACGTTGTCGCGTCGAGGAATAGAGGAAGGGAGATGAAGAAGCTGATACTCTTTATTCCTCAGAAAACTTACAGAGTCGTCTCCTCCAGCCGTCGGCCCCCTGGCCCGGTATCCCTCAATCCCTCCCTCGCCGGTGATTCCCCAATCGCCGGTTACAAATCGCTCTTCCGAAGCTTCCTAAAGCTTTGTTTTACCTCTGCTCGCCTGATGGTGGAAGTCGCCCCTTCGCCGCTCGAAGATGGTGATGGTAGCGCCCCCCAAGTTGCAGGTCGAAGACTCCTTTATAAGGAATCGCCGTCGTCTCTTCTGTCCGCGTTCGCCGCCTGCGACCGCGTCCACCAGCCCTACTTTGGGAAGCCACCTCCGAAAGCGTCGCGCTACCCGAAGCTGCCGTGGTCGACGTCGACCGATTCTCACGGAGACGTCGTCGTCGCCCGTGTTGCATCTGGCGCACGCGAAGATGACGAGCTCGCGTTCGTCGAACGCGTTCCGCCTGCCAAATCGAGCGTTGCGCTCGATTTCTCCTGTGGGCTCGGGCTTGCCCGTGGGTTTGGGCCGAACCGGGTAGACCGGGCCCTGACAATACTCCCCCCGCCCAATTTGGACATCGCCCTCGATGTCTCTAGCGGGCGGACCTTGTAGCACCATCGCTCCGATTCTCATCGCCCCGATCCGACACTGCTGCGCTCCTGTGGCAGTGTGTGGAACTACCTGCAGTGATCCAATCCGCAGTTGTTCAGTTTCTTCAGCCTCCTCGACTGGATCCTGTGCCGCTATCGCCATGAGCTTTTGTTTGCTAGGACAATCCTTTACCCAGTGAGGACCGCCGCACCAAAAGCAACCCTGTGGCTTTTGCTCCCGTCGTCCCGGTGAACCCTTGTTCTGCCGGTAGAATGGTCTACCCCTCTCTGGAATTCTAGCTCCCGGCGGTGTGCGTGGGGAGCCGCTCTTTGGTGGTGTCTTGGATTTCTTTGGCGGTGCTGGTTTGAAACTTCTGTTATCCGCCAGAGATTCGGCCATTGTCGCAGCCGCCCTCCAGTCAACCGGCTCGCGACGTCGGACCTCCGTTTCTGCCCATGGCTGAAGGCCCCGGAGGACGAAATACCTCCTGTCGTCCTCCGCCATGCCTGGAAGCTCCAGCATCAAAGTGGAGAAAGTCCTGACGTACTCCTGGATCGAGCCTGTATGCCTCAGCCGATCCAGTTTGCCACGCGCCTGATCCGCCGAGTTTCCGGGAAGAAACTGCCGCCGCAGTTCCTCACGAAAAGTCTCCCAAGTCCAGCTAGCAGTCCTTGAGGTAGAACCGACTTTGGTTCGCCACCAAAGTTTCGCGTCGCCTGTAAGATAGGCGATGCACACCTGCACCCGATCTCCTGCAGAAATATGGTTAGCTGAAAATAGTTGTTCCATATCCCAGATAAAATTTTCGACCTCTCGGGACGATCGAGCCCCCCCGAATGTCGCTGGGTCTGGCACGCGCACCCTCGGTTTGAGAGCCTCCTGCTCCACCGGTGCCGATGATACTTGCGCTAGGGCTAGGCGCAGTACCCTTACTTCTGCGTGCATGTCCTCCTTCATGCGAACCATCTCTCCTGGCAGATGGATCAGACCCTCTATGGTCTGTTGCATGACCTCGATTTGTAACCTCTGTTGCTCGATCTGCAACCTCTGTTGCTCGATCAGTAATTCTTGTTCCTCCACAGTCTTCTGGAGGTTCTCCACCTGTGGAATCATCCCATTGCCTCCACCACTGGCCAAACCGAGCACCTGCTCGATCTGAGCAATGCGATCACCCTGATTCACCATCTCCTCAGGATCAGCCGTCTCCTTGGCTTTTCCTTTATCCTGCCTGAGCCGGGCATCCTCTGACGCTCCTCTAGCAGTATGGGTGATTTTCTGGAACTTCAGACCTTTCCTCACCTTCGAGGGTGAAGCTGAAGGTGCCGTGTTTGCTAGAACACCTTTGCCTGCTCTGATACCTGTTGTCACGCCCCGGTCGGATCGGCCTAGAATTAGCGCTTATCCGCTTCCTAGAGTCGTCCGGCAAAATACCAGAACGCAACTCGCCCTAGGGTTTCCGGCCTTAAATTGGAAACCCTAATCTCCCCGGATAATTTTTATCCCCAAAATACAATTCGCACGAGAAAATCCGGAAAACCCTAATTTAGAGAAATCCCAAACGAAACCCTAAATTTCAAAATACCTCTCCTGATTTTGACCAAAGTCAAAATCAAAGCCTTGCTTACGTCAGCGTGACGTCAGCCCTCGATCGGATTTCGCCGCCGCGCGTAAATCTCCGACGCTGACGTCACCTTTGCGTCAGCCGCCCGATTTCGTTCGTCGAAATCGAATTTCGTCTCGCTGACGTTCGCCTACGTCAGCCGTCCGAAATCGTTCGAAATCGAATTTCGATTCGATTTCGTCGTTGACTGCTGCCGATGTTGACCCGCCTCGTTTCGAATGCCCGAGCGTTCGAAACTCGTCCTCGTCTTCGAGCTCGCGACGTCGCTCGCGTCGAAGTCTCAGCCGAGCGCCGCCCGCGCTCTGGTGTTGGCCTCACCTTGCCTTGCCGCCGAAGGCCGCCGAAGTTCGTCGCCAGAGATACGCAAGAACGACGCTGTCGCGTCGAGGAATAGAGGAAGGGAGATGAAGAAGCCGATACTCTTTATTCCTCAGAAAACTTACAGAGTCGTCTCCTCCAGCCGTCGGCCCCCTGGCCCGGTATCCCTCAATCCCTCCCTCGCCGGTGATTCCCCAATCGCCGGTTACAAATCGCTCTTCCGAAGCTTCCTAAAGCTTCGTTTTACCTCTGCTCGCCTGATGGTGGAAGTCGCCCCTTCGCCGCTCGAAGATGGTGATGGTAGCGCCCCCCAAGTTGCAGGTCGAAGACTCCTTTATAAGGAATCGCCGCCGTCTCTTCTGTCCGCGTTCGCCGCCTGCGACCGCGTCCACCAGCCCTACTTTGGGCAGCCACCTCCGAAAGCATCGCGCCGCCCGAAGCTGCCGTGGTCGACGTCGACCGATTCTCGCGGAGACGTCGTCGTCGCCCGTGTTGCATCTGGCGCACGCGAAGATGACGAGCTCGCGTTCGTCGAACGCGTTCCGCCTGCCAAATCGAGCGTTGCGCTCGATTTCTCCTGTGGGCTCGGGCTTGCCCGTGGGTTTGGGCCGAACCGGGTAGACCGGGCCCTGACACTAAGCTTGTCGTTTCGGGTCAACCCCACCCAACGCAAACCAAAACGTGCGGTTAACCTAATTTTTTTTATAATTTTTTAAAAGCCAAAACCAAACTCATTTTACCAAAAAGCTAATGTTTAATCGAACTAATAATTTTGGGTGTGCTTTGGTTTGGTTCCGATTGAACCCAATTGAATTTTTAATAAATTGTATACATGTTTCAAAGATTTTTCTACTTTTTTAATAATAAAATAATAATATTTATATTATAATATAAAATTATAATATTTTTCTGCTTGGCTTGGATTGTCATTGGTGGCATCAATGATGGCTGCAAGAGCGTGTCGTTGATTTCGGAAGAAAAATGGCGAAGGCATATGCGGCAGTAATCGTGGGAATATCATTGTTTTGTTAATAATTCCCAAATGTTTGTTATACATCATTTTCATTTGCTGTTTAATGCTGCTGCCAGAGTAAAGTGAGGAGAGGGAGAAGCTGCTTCACGTTTAATACTCATTTCTATCTTAGATTTTGGCATTAGATAGTTTAATGCACAAGTCAAGCATTGAAAATTTTGCATCGTTTACCAATTGCAGTATTTTGCAGCATAAGTCAACAAACAATATTTGAATTTCATGCTATGAATCACTGCACATTTAAAACCTAGTAGTGTAATATGCAGTTTGTCATACTTTGAATGCTGAAATTAGTCATTTACAGGTGCTTGTCGGATTTCCTTTTCCCGGCATCACTTTTACAAAGGAAGTTTACGAAAGTCACATCTCTTAGCTCTTATTTACCTGGACGAAAAACTCGGAGGGACGAATAAAAGAATAATTTTTTCATTGTTTATTTAGACGGATGAAAAATGAGAAAAGGAAAAGATGATAGAAAATTTTCTCATTTTTTACTGTTTAACAATCAGTCCAAATCGGACGGAAAAACAAATCGCGTCGTTTCGTCTGATAGCATTACCCTAAAACCTCTTCCTATTTAATAATTTATATAGTTTTTAATAGGATTAAATAATATTTAGTAATTTTTATATTTTTTAATAGTATTAAATAATATTTAGTAATTTTCATAGTATTTAATAGTATGAAATAATATTAAATAATTTTATGATATTAATAGTATTTATGTAATATGAGTGAAAAAATAAAAATTAGAGGTATATATATTAATCTTTGATATTATCTTTACCTCTAAGTAAACACAACGAAGGAAAACTTATAGCATATTTCATCCATCTAATTTTCTCTTTTTTCTTTTTTTCATCTAATTTTCTCTTTTTTCTTTTTTTCTTTTCTTTGAATAATTCATCCCTCTAACTAAGGTATAGTGTTATGTTTTACTTGCAAGTTGAGGTCACATTATTCGTTTGTACATTTTACTATTTGTCAATAGACTAACTCATCTGCTTATATTTCAATACAAACTTATTTTATGTTATTAATGATAAAAGTGTTAATTAATTTCGAGTTCATGCTTTCTTAATGAAATATCCTCATCAATGATATGACATTCTTGCAGGTCTCAAGATTGGAGTCTAAAGAGATTGTGAATCAAATCGCTGAACATTTAATGAACTAAAAAAGACTCAGCCAGTAATATGGCCTTACACTATAATGTACTTATTACTATTGTTTCTCCTAGTTTTGAGTGGACCGAATGTTAGGTTATCTGCCGAAGAAAGTCATAAAAGCAATAACCAAATATTCGGATAAAAGATTATGAAATTACCATCATCTCAGGCAAATATCCTATTGTTAGACCCATGGGCTGGAATTTGGGCATGGCCCATCTCCAGCCCAATTTTTGGCCCAGCCCAGTCCTACCCTCACTTGTTTAACGGATTGGATCGGGTGCCACCCGAATCCGAACCCGTTTCCACTTCTCCAATGGGCAAAATGTCGCGTGGTGGTGTGGCAAGGACACGATGCGACGCATCGCAGCGAGGGCGAGTGGCGGATGGGACGTCCGCATTGACTTGGGCAAAGTGGCGAGATGGAAAAGCGAACGTGATGACGAGCGTGGCTTGCGACGTCCAAAACGCGATTATTCCCCGATCTCTCATCCGGTGAACTCTTCCGGTTTTGGGTTCCCATCGGTTTCTTTGTCGGACGACGTTCGTCGGCGAAGTTCTCAACGCGTTCTAGTGGTGTGGGTGGGTGGTGGAACGCCTGGGAGAGCTTCGTCCCCCTTCCGTCATCGCCTTCATCTCCTTCACGTCCGTCGCCGCCGCAGCTACTATTGTCGACCAGATTGCCTCGGAAGGCGACTACATCTTCCACTTCACAGGAAAGGAGCCGGCGGCCTGAGTGATCGCCGAGGTACCTTCTCGTCTCCCTCTTTCCGGTTTTCTCCCCCGGTCGAGCTCGTAGCTCCCGGGCGGCTTCGCTTCTCATTCCGACGGTGCTCCCCTGTTTTGGCTGGTTCGCTCCCTTTCTCTGCTCCGCGTGAGAGCCTCCCCTTCTCAGATCGTCTGAGCTCCAGCCGCCTACGTGCGTGAAGTACCGGACTCGGCGTCCGCCTGCGTGCGGACGAGATCCTCTTGGTTTCCTCGCCTACGTGCGAGTCCGCCCTGGCCGGCCATCCGCCTTCTCCACCTGCGCGTGGCACTGCTGTTAGCGTCTGGTCCCGTCCATCCGAGCTAGCGACCGACGAGCGTGGAAAGGATGTCGCCAGTGTCGTCGTCCACGCAGGAAGCAGCGAGCGACTGTCCATTGCCAGTCGCTGGTCGTTGGTGTACGTAGTCGCGAGCTGGATACCTTCCGACGCCCCCTCTACCGTCGGAGCTGCAGCGGGGTGGTGAGCGCGACTTTCCTCCCCGACGTCACTACCCAGCCGAGCTCGCCTCTCTGCGAGCATGCTTACTCGGTGCCGGCGAAAGCCGGCTTGGTTGATTGCCTTCGGGCGAACCTTCCCCTTCCGGTCGTTCCCGCGTACGCGCGAGAAGGACGAGGCCGTAAGCTCTTCGTCACCTACGAGTGACGTTGCTTACGGACCGTCGCCCGGCCTCTTCGCCGGCGTGCGAGAGAGGAGCCGGCCATGCTCTTTCCATTACCGGTGTGCGACGCCGTGTGGACAATTGTCTACAATCGCCGGGCGCCGGCATGATCTGTGGACGAGTGAGTGTGTTCAGAGTCTGTTGCGGACCCCGTCCGACGCGATTGGTAACGGGTGCGTCCCTTTAGGGTTCAGATGAACCCGGTTTGACTCGATGACACCGATTCTCGGTGAATCATCGGTGTTGATTTAAATCGCGTTGGAACGACAGCGATCCGAGTTGAGTCCATAGTCGGGCTGGGAGTCTGTTCGAGGGATCGACTCCGCCAGTCACGCCCAATCTAGTGGTTTCGACCGTTGTGATATATTTGGACTCGAGTCAAGCGTTGACTCATGAGTAAAATAATTAAAAAAATATTACAGTAAACGTGGGCGTGACAGCTTGGTATCAGAGGCGGTTACTGCACGTTCCAACTTGTACGAGCGTCGCACTTGTGTTTTGTCGCACTTAATTGATTGTGTGCAGATGGGATCTGCTACGAACCCCAGATTATCGTCCTTCGAGGACATGGTCAGAGATGGGGTTTTTGGATTCTTACATCTCAGTGGAGATCGTCTCCACGCGACTCGTCTCGGACGAGCGTCTCATTGCTCGGGTGACTCAACTCACCGAGGAGCTAGAGGCGCCCCAAGGGAGAGGGATCGACCACAGGATAGAGCTTGTGGCAGGATCCACTCCCCCACCCAAGGCTCCTTATAGGATGCCGCCGGTGGAGTTGGCCGAACTCCGTATACAACTCGACGAGTTGTTGGAAGCGGGGTTTTTGTTCGGCCGACCGTATCACCACACGGAGCCCCGGAGCTACCCCCTTTCAAGAGGTGCGTTGCTCCATGGAAGTTGGGAACTTCCTCTGGGATATGGTGACATATTCCCACTCTATTCAGGTCCCTGAGACGGGGAGCAAGCCCAAGCTTGCATCGCGAATCTCTCCGGAGATAAATTGAGGAAGGGTTAGCAGACTCTAAAACTGCTATTTGAGGATAAGGAGAGTGGACGAAGTCCAACTAAAACAAAAGAAATCCCTCTCTTTGGTCCAACTCATCCAACTTCGCATGAAGGGACGCCTTATGTGAGGGAAGCTTGGGAGGACAGCAAGGAAAAATCCTTGAAAATAGTCCGGGGTTCCTCGGCATATAGGGACGCCTGTATGAGTGGAGGAGACCCAGGGACAAAATGGTAATTGGGGTGAGCTAAGTTAGTCTTCGACGGAGGTGGTATGGGACACCTTCGAAAAGGACGAGACTTAGGCGTGGCCAAGTTACGATGTTGGACAAGTTTCCTTGGAACATATGCGATCCGATTTGATCGCGGTAGAACCCTTTTCTATAATTCAGTTGGAATTTCGGGTGCGTGTCAAGCCGCACTAAAAGATTCTTCTAGGACGATGGACAGCTAAGAGTGTTGGACTTAAAATATCCTCAGCACAGGGCCGAGTGAGGTCGGTCGGAGCAGTAGACCCTGAGATCTTCGGGGTATCATACGATATGGATATCGTAATCGGCAGTTGGCAGGGTCGCTGCCATACGAAGATTTCGAATCTTCTAGACTACAAAGCAATCTTTGACCTCGAACTTTCGGTCAAGGCAGAGATGGTTGTGTTGCCTTATCTATATCAGATACAGATATACGATGAGAATTTCCCTTGCCTCGGGCCGGACATTGAGAGCAAGGAGCCAAGGAAAGGAAAGAGGAGGGACTCCAAGAGAGTGCCCTTGTTGGCGAACGCCGTAGCTGTAGGGTTGCGCCAAAGAGATTCGATACTTCGGATCAAATGATAGATAATGTGTTGATACAGGATGGACATCCTGTAGCTTTCGATAGTCAAAAGCTAAGCAAGGTAGCGTAGAGATACTCTGCGCATGGAAAAAGAGATGGTTGCAATGTTGCACTGCCTCCGGGTATGGAGAGTCCTTCTCCTGAGTATCGCCTTCGTGGCAAAAGCTGATAAGGTGGTGAATACATATTTCACCACTCGGAAGAGATTGTTAGCCAAACTGGCCAGATAACAGGAATTCCTAGCAGAATTCCAGTTCTAGTGGGAACACAAGCCTGAAAAGGCTAATGTAGTGCCAGATGCATTGGGTAGGCTTAACGCCTTAGTCTGCTTTGCGATCTCCAGAGTGAAAGAGATCTCCTTACGAGGATAAAAGCGGCAGTTGTGATCGATAAGACATATCGAAAGTCTGTTGAGCAGATCAAGTCGGGTACGACCCGATGATTGCTTTTGGACAGACAGAGTGGGTTAATGTCCTCACGGAGGACTACCTTCGTCATTTGGTGACTACGAGTCAAAAGGGTCGGGTGAAGTGGATTGATTCGGCGCAATTTGCCTACACTCTCCACAGATCATCATCTACGGGGCACGGCCCCTTGAGCTTGTGTTAGGGAGACAATCTCTAACTTCGGTCGATATTGCGATGAGGACCTCCGAAGGGAGATGTCCTGGGGTTCTACGGGTAGCCCGTGAGCGAGTAGAGTCATTCCAGGAGGCTAGAGTCAGCCTCGAGTTAGCGGTTGGACGAATTCAACACTATGAAACTCGTCGACGTCGGGATGAAGAATTCATCTTGGACGACCTAGTACTTCTCCGACTTATCTCGCAGATATGGAGGGAGATATCTGCGAAGACAGCACATCGGGGACTTCCGTAGAGATACGATAGACCTTTCGAGGTATTGAGTCGGGTTGGCTCAGTTGTGTATCGTCTGAGGTTTCCTGATTGAATGAAGCTGCATCCGACTTTCCATGTGAGCTCCCGAAAGCGGTTTTATAAGGATCCAGGGAATCCAACTCGATCACAGTCGCTTCGTTCGCCTCCAATGGACTCATAGAGGTTATGAGTAGGGATTAAGGGGGTAAAATTGATGGAGCATACACATGCAAAAAGGTAAGGTTCAAAGTAGAGGGTTACATGAACCTTAGTGCAATATTTGAGCTTGTATAGAGGTGTACAAGCTTTGGAAAAAAAATATGTCATGGGTGAGATTTGAACCCAAGACCTATGGAAAGCCTAATCCTTAAGTTGCATGAGAGGACCAACCCAAGCTTGGGTCATTAGCTGAAAGAAGAGGAGGCGCCTTCTTCTTATGGTCTTCATAATGCAAAGGGGTAAAAATGACAAAAGACACAACTAATTGGGGATCTCGATTTGGCAAGAGAAAATCGGATTTGGGTGAGAGCCGAAGCTTGAGGAAGAGGGCGACATTCTTGGAGGTGCTCGGCTTGGAGGTTCTTGGCGAGTTCACCATCCTTCTTCCTTGGCGAGTTTCCTTGAGGTGAGGAAACCCATCTTGGCGAGTTCTTGATCACGCTCAAGGCTGAGGCGAGTCCTTGAGGCGTGTTCTTGGGCTGTTCTTGGCGATTCCTTCCTAGAGGAGAGGAAGGGCATCGAAGAGGGAGGCTTTCATCTTTGGCGATTCCTTGGAGGCAAGGAAGACCACCGGCAGCCTTCTACTCTTCATCACCATCTTCGGCAGCAACCTTGGAGTGGCGGTACCTTGCTGCCCACTCGAGGTTCTTGGCGTTCTAGAGCTTTTGGTTCGGTCCCTTTGGAGGAAAGGAGGCCGAGACTTGGAGGAGGAGCTAAGGAGGTCCGGCGGCCATCTTTGGTGGCGCCACCACCTTTCCACCATCCACTTTGAGGGGAGACTATTTGCTGTCCACTAAGGGGCTGAGGGAGTCCCTTGGAGCATTTGGAGCATTTGGAGCATCAACCACCTAGAGGGGCGACTCTAGGGTGGTGCCTCAAGTGCTTGCACTTGAGGAGTGTCTTGGAGCTTGGAGAAGAAGACCGGCCACCTTGGAGGAGAGGAGGCTGATTTCCATCCTCACATTGCATTGCGTAGGAGTGGTATATTCTCTAGCACTACTTGTGTTATTTACATTGCATTAGCATTGTAGAACTTGTGTATGAACATTATGCTATGTTGAGTAGTTGATAGGGTGTTTGCTTCTATCGTTCGGTGTGATTTTCGCTGTGTAGTTGTGGATACTTGTATTAGGGTTTGGGCATATGTCTAGTGCCCTTATTCTGTGAACTGCCAGCGTTGTGGATTATCATTTGCAGGGCGCTTAGGTTTAAGACTGTCATTAAGGGTGCATATGGGGTTGAGAAGCAACATGTGCTTGCCACCCGCCCCTTATTGACCTAGGTCTAGGGCTAGGAGAAGGCTAGGACTCAGTTCCATCAGAGCAGCCTTGGAGCTCAGTTCCATCAGAGCTCAGCCCAGAGAGCGTAGAGGTTCCAGAGGAGTACTTATCTTGCTAGGAGAGATTCTTGACTAGCTTCCGCAGATTGAGTGTTGGCTGGCAATTTACACAGAGGGTGTGTAAATTGCGCCATCACGCTCTAGATTTTAAGGCAAAAAAAGTTAGCACGAAATTAGGGCGTGACAACGAGTTGTGGCCTGGAAGTGGCCTCTGATACCAGTTGTCACGCCCTAATTTCGTGCTAACTTTTTTTGCCTTAAAATCTAGAGCGTGATGGCGCAATTTACACAGTGAGCTATATCCTCAGTCTTCTCCCATGTCGCATCCTCCTCAGTCTCATCAGCCCACTGAATAAGAAACTCAGAACGTCGACCTCCAAGTGAACCCGAACCATAGACTCTGTGGTCTAGAATCTTCACGAGTCTCTTTCCAAATTCAACTCTGCCCCTCGCAGGTTGCCTCCTCACCTGTCCACGGTCGGGATGCCTATCATCTCCATGGTATTTCTTCAGAAGACTAGTGTGGAAAGTAGGATAGAACTGTAGCCATGCTGGTAAATCTAGCCTGTAAGACACTGGACCAACTCTCTTTATAATCTTGAAAGGACCTTCATATCTCCTTACAAGGCCTCTATGATAAGTTCTAGCTTCAGTCTTCCTCCACATCTGAGGTGTGAGTTTGAGAAGGACCCACTCTCCTACCTCAAACTCTACATGCCTCCTGTCTCTGTCGGCATAGAGCTTCATCCTGTCTCTAGCCTCCCTCAGAGAATCCTGAGCTTCCTCCCACAGCTCAGTCCTGTCCTGCACATACTCAATAGCTGCCTAGCATTTTCTCCCTGCGCCCCTATTCAATGTATCCATAGGTGTCAGTGGTTGCCACCCCCAACACCAACTCAAAAGGGCTTTTTCCAGTAGAAGATGACTTTTGAATATTATAGGCAAACTGTGCAGTATCCAGTAGCCTAATCCAATTTTTCTGTGTAGCAGAGACATAATGCCTGAGGTAATCCTCCAGTAGGGCATTAACTCTCTCTGTCTGTCCATCTGTCTGTGGATGGTATGCTGTAGACATTTTTAGGTCTGTACCCAGCTTCTGAAACAAAGAAGACCAGAATTTTTCTGTAAATCTCGGGTCTCTGTCACTGATTATCTCTCTGGGTAAGCCAAAGTGCTTCACCACATGAGTCATAAACAAGCTAGCAATGGTCTCAGCAGTGCACACCTCAGGTGCTGCAACAAAAGTAGCATACTTTGAGTATCGGTCTACCACCACGAACACCGATCCCATCCCATCCACTCTGGGAAAATGGGTAATGAAGTCCATAGATAATGAAACAAAAGGTCTCTCAGGAGTAGGTAGAGGCTGTAGAAGTCCTGCTTCCTTCTTCCTTTCTACCTTGTCCTGCTGGCACACAAGACATGTCTTCGTATAGTGCTCTATATCCTCCTTCATTCCCGGCCAGTACCAAGCTCTAGAGATCAATGAATACATGCGTCTACCACCCGGGTGTCCTGCCCACACTGTGTCATGGTACTCACGCATCAGACCGAATCTAATGTTCCCTGTAGATAGAACATATGGTCTGTCTCCTCGTGCCATAATCAACCCATCATCACTGAGGTAGTATCTCCTCACTACTCCCATGCGAATCAGAGATACAAGCTTCTCATAGGCACGGTCTCCCATGGCAGAATCTCTAATCAACCCAACAATCTTACTCTCAGAGTAAGACATAGCACAACAGTGAGTGATCTCCACAATCCTACTCAATGCGTCAGGGACCTGATGAATCCTCCCTGGCTTGTGCTCCCAAGTAAAATCAAACTCGGCCAGCTGCTCCTGCCATCTGGCCTGTCTAGCAGATAGCTTCTTCTGGGTCTGGAAGAAGGTATTTGCTACATTGTCTGTCTTCACTGTGAACTTGCTCCCTAGCAAATACACTCTCCATAGCTTCAGACAATGCACAACTGCTAACATTTCTTTCTCATGAGCAGAATAATTAACCTCAGCGCTCTTTAGTTTTCTGCTCTCATAGGCAATCGGCCTACCTTCCTGAATAAGAACCCCACCCAAGGCTCTATCACTAGCATCCGTGTGCACCTCAAAAGGTAAAGTGAAATCAGGAAGTCTGAGAATGGGTTCTGAAGTCACCCTATTCTTCAGATCATCAAATGCCCTCTGGTGTCTATCCTCCCAACACTAGGAAACATCTTTTCTCAATAAGTCCGTCAGTGGCGCTACTACCCTGGAGTAGCCCTGGATGAACCTTCTATAGAAGTTAGCCAACCCTAGGAAAGACCTCAGGGTGCTAACAGATGTAGGGGCCGGCCAATCCCTGATTGCCTCCACCTTTCTTTCATCCATTCTGACTTGTCTTGAGCCTACAATATGCCCTAGAAACTCAACCTCTGGCTGGGCAAAATCGCATTTCTCTAACTTCAGATATAGCTGGTTCTCCCTCAGAACCATCAAGACCTGCCTCAAGTGTTCCTCATGCTCCTCTAAGCTGCCAGAGTATATCACTATATCATCCAAATAAACTACAACAAACTTATCCAGGAATGGATGAAGTATGTTGTTCATTAGATTGCAGAAAGTGGCTGGAGCATTGGTTAGCCCGAATGGCATAACCAAAAATTCATATGACCCATAACGTGTAACGCAAGTTGTCTTGGGCTCATCTCCCTCAGCAATCCTCACCTGCCAGTATCCAGATCTCAAATCCAATTTGCTGAACACCTTGGCATGCACAAGGCGATCTATCAGATCTTGAATCAAGGGAATAGGATAAGAATTCTTAACAGTCACTTTGTTAAGAGCTCTGTAATCTACACACATCCGCATAGACCCATCTTTCTTCCTCTGGAACAGAACTGGTGCTCCGTAGGGTGCCTTCGATGGTTGAATAAACCCAGACTCCAATAACTCATCTAGCTGTTTTCTCAACTCAGCTAGCTCTGCAGGTGGCATCCTATATGGTCCTTGTGCTGGTGGGACAGCACCTGGGATCAGCTCAATAGCATGATCGATATCTCGCCTAGGTGGTAACACCTTCGGCATCTCTGGTGGCACTACGTCTCGAAACTCCTGTAATAACTCCCCTATCTGTGCAGGCAACTGCTGAATGCGCTCCCCTAGAGTCATCTCCGCCGCCCCCAAACTCAACTCAACTCCCTCACTGCTAGAACTGGGAAGGGTGATCAGGCCTCCACTATGTCCTCTCTGCTGCTCGGATGCTGCTCTGATATGAGGAATATCCTCCACTAACCTAACATGTGCCAGGTAGGTGGTCTCTCCACGTCAAAGACCTCTAGCAACGACTGAGGCTGCCATGACCTCCTTGCCTTTGCTGCTCTTCTCCACCTTTGTCCCAGTGTGGCAATGGATAAAGCAAGGTGCACGCTCATCAGTGATCTGCACTCCATTCAAGTGAGGCATCTGAATTGCCTTAGCTCGCCGCAGCAAATCCATGCCCACTATGACATCAAAGTCATCTAGGGTTATTACCATAGCATGTACCCTACCAGACCAGGTTCCCAACCTCACAGGAACATCATAAGAAACCCCTGTAGCTTTCTTCGGGTCTGTATTGACAGTCTTGACACTGTTGGCACAGGGCATAGTTTTGAGTCTCAATCTCTCCTTCACCCTATCTGACACAAATAGATGGGTGGCCCCTGTGTCAACCATGGCTGCTATCTGAATGTCATTAATCACAATATCCACGTACATGAGAGGACTGGACCTAGCATTGATATTAGCAATAACTAAGAGGTTAACTAAAGCCCCCGTGCATCCTTGGTCGTTCTTGCCCTCTGACATGTCGCCCATGGCTAAGGAAGCTATCCCCTGCTTCCTTGGATAGTCTCTCATCATGTGAGGACCGTTGCAAATATAGCATCCTGGCCTAGTTCTGCTAGTACTAGCGCCAGATGTAGAAGCTTTCCCCTGCTGTGGCTGGGGTCTGTGCTGCACTGGCTGTGGCTTTGGCTGTGGCTTTCTCTGTGTCTGTGGCTGATGTGCCACGCCCTTTCCTTTTTTCCAATTTGGCACCCACTTCTTTGTCTGACTCTGCCCTGCAGGCCTCCTAGGTGGCGAAGAAGTGGTCCTAGCTACTGTAGTCCTGGCCCCTGCCATGTCTACTAATGCATCTGCTGCAGCTATAGCCTCTCTATAGGTAGAAACTCCCTTCCTCTTGCAAACCACCAATAAAATCATGAAATTTCTCTTCCTCATTCTTGTTTGGCACCTCTAGCAGTAGAGTGCCAAACTGCTTCACATAGTCTCTAATGTGGCCAGTGTGCTTCAAATATCTTAGTGCCATCCGCGCACTATGCAGTGTATCTGCTGGTCTGAAATGTACCCTCATTTCAGCCTTTAGAGCATCCCAATCTGGGATCTCTGGAGCGTCCCCCTCAGTCCGTGGGGCAATGTGTGTCCTCCACCACAACTTTGCGTCGCCTCTCAGATAGGCCGCGCAAACCTCAATACGCTCCGCCGCTGGGATACCGGCTGCTCTAAAGTAATGTTCCATATCGAATAGGAAGTTCTCCACTTCCTTAGCTACCCGCGCCCCCGCAAAGGTAGTGGGCTCTGGAACATGGCGTCTAGTAGTCTGAACTGGTGCTGGCGCTGTGGGTGTAGGTGGGTGTGCTGTCAAGTGCGCCAGACCTATCTTCACCAAGTTCAGGTCTATCATGAGAGTCTCCATCCCCTGGGACATCTTCGCCATCTGACTCTCAAAAGCATGAGTCATACTAGCGATCTGAGCCTCGGTCTCCTGCTGTGTCTCATGAATGATACCATGCAGTGCCGCTACACGCTCTCCAAGTGGATCTCCCTGCCACTCATCATCCTCAAGTCCTATGGACTGACGTATGCTCGCTACTGCTGCCTCCAGCCTCGAGAACCTCTCCTCGAGCTGTGCCTGTGCCGCCATACTCCTAGTAAATGGCGCTATCTCTGGATCTCGGTGTGAACTGTGGAACTGAAGGAAATACTGGGGAAAGTCTCAGAGTGGTCGGAACTGACCGATTAGTAAGTCACTGAGGAATTACGCCCCGGGCACTAGGCTCCGACGTACGCAACCCCCAAACAGTAACTAAACTAACGTCGATATCCCTGACTCACTCGTCCCAACTTAGAAAATCCCAGTAACTTCCTGCTGATCTGTGCTGGAAGTGGCCTCTGATACCAGTTGTCACGCCCTAATTTCGTGCTAACTTTTTTGCCTTAAAATCTAGAGCGTGATGGCGCAATTTACACACCCTCTGTGTAAATTACCAGCCAACACTCAATCTGCGGAAGCTAATCAAGAATCTCTCCTAGCAAGATCAGTACTCCTCTGGAACCTCTGCGCTCTCTGGGCTGAGCTCTGATGGAACTGAGCTCCAAGGCTGCTCTGATGGAACTGAGTCCTAGCCTTCTCCTAGCCCTAGACCTAGGTCAATAAGGGGCGGGTGGCAAGCACATGTTGCTTCTCAACCCCATATGCACCCTTAATGACAGTCTTAAACCTAAGCGCCCTGCAAATGATAATCCACAACGCTGGCAGTTCACAGAATAAGGGCACTAGACATATGCCCAAACCCTAATACAAGTATCCACAACTACACAGCGAAAATCACACCGAACGATAGAAGCAAACACCCTATCAACTACTTAACATAGCATAATGTTCATACACAAGTTCTACAATGCTAATGCAATGTAAATAACACAAGTAGTGCTAGAGAATATACCACTCCTACGCAATGCAATGTGAGGATGGAAATCAGCCTCCTCTCCTCCAAGGTGGCCGGTCTTCTTCTCCAAGCTCCAAGACACTCCTCAAGTGCAAGCACTTGAGGCACCACCCTAGAGTCGCCCCTCTAGGTGGTTGATGCTCCAAATGCTCCAAATGCTCCAAGGGACTCCCTCAGCCCCTTAGTGGACAGCAAGTAGTCTCCCCTCAAAGTGGATGGTGGAAAGGTGGTGGCGCCACCAAAGATGGCCGCCGGACCTCCTTAGCTCCTCCTCCAAGTCTCGGCCTCCTTTCCTCCAAAGGGACCGAACCAAAAGCTCTAGAACGCCAAGAACCTCGAGTGGGCAGCAAGGTGCCGCCACTCCAAGGTTGCTGCCGAAGATGGTGATGAAGAGTAGAAGGCTGCCGGTGGTCTTCCTTGCCTCCAAGGAATCGCCAAAGATGAAAGCCTCCCTCTTCGATGCCCTTCCTCTCCTCTAGGAAGGAATCGCCAAGAACAGCCCAAGAACACGCCTCAAGGACTCGCCTCAGCCTTGAGCGTGATCAAGAACTCGCCAAGATGGGTTTCCTCACCTCAAGGAAACTCGCCAAGGAAGAAGGATGGTGAACTCGCCAAGAACCTCCAAGCCGAGCACCTCCAAGAATGTCGCCCTCTTCCACAAGCTTCGGCTCTCACCAAATCCGATTTTCTCTTGCCAAATCGAGATCCCCAATTAGTTGTGTCTTTTGTCATTTTTACCCCTTTGCATTATGAAGACCATAAGAAGAAGGCGCCTCCTCTTCTTTCAGCTAATGACCCAAGCTTGGGTTGGTCCTCTCATGCAACTTAAGGATTAGGCTTTCCATAGGTCTTGGGTTCAAATCTCACCCATGACATATTTTTTTCCAAAGCTTGTTCACCTCTATACAAGCTCAAATATTGCACTAAGGTTCATGTAACCCTCTACTTTGAACCTTACCTTTTTGCATGTGTATGCTCCATCAATTTTACCCCCTTAATCCCTACTCATAACCTCTATGACTTGGGCAAAGTGACCAGATGGAAGAGCGAGCATGACGACGGGCGCGACTTGCGACGTCCAAAACGCTATTATTCCCCGATCTCTCCTCTGGTGAACTCTTACGGTTTTGGGTTCCCGTCGATTTCCTTGTCGGACGCCATTTGTTGTTGAAGTTCTCAACACGTTCCGGTGATGTGGGTGGGTGGTGGAACCCCCCGAGAGCTTCGTCTTCCTTCCGTCATCTCCTTCACGTCCGTCGCCGTCGCAGCTACAACCGTTGACTAGAGCGCCTCGGAAGGCGGCTACATCTTCCACTTCACGGAAAAGAAGGAGCGGCGGCCTGAGTGATCGCCGAGATACCTTCTTGTCTCCCTCTTTCCGGTTTTCTCCCCCGGTCGAGCTCGCGGCTCCCGGGCGGCTTCGCTTCTCGTTCCGACGGTGCTCCCCTGTTTTGGCCGGTTCGCTCCCTTTCTCTGCTCCGCGTGAGAGCCTCCCCTTCTCGGATCGTCTGAGCTCCGGCCGCCTACATGCGTGAAGTACCAGACTCGGCGTCCGTCTGCGTTAGCGGACGAGATCCTCTTGGTTTCCTCGCCTGCGTGCGAGTCCGCCCTGGCCGTCCATCCGCCTTTGCCACCTGCGCGTGGGCACTACTGTTAGCGTCTGGTCCCATCCGTCTGAGCTAGCGACCGACGAGCGTGGAGAAAGGACGTCGCCAGGTGTCGTCGTCCACGCAGGAAGCAACGAGCGACTGTCCATTGCCCGTCGCTGGTTGTTGGTGTACGTAGTCGCGAGCTGGATACCTTCCGACGCCCCCTCTACCGCCGGAGCTGTAGCGGTGTGGTGAGCGCGACTTTCCTCCCCGACGTCACTTCCCAGCCGAGCTCGCCTCTCTGCGAGGCATGCTTACTCGTGTGCCGGTGAAGAAGCCGGCTTGGTTGATTGCCCTCGGCGAACCTTCCCCTTCCGGCCGTTCTCGCCTATGCGTGAGAAGGACGAGGCCGTAAGCTCTTCGTCACCTACGAGTGATGTTGCTTACGGAGCGTCGCACGGCCTCTTCGCCGCCGTGCGAGAGAGGAGCGGCCGTGCTCTTTCCATTACCGGCGTGCGATGCCGTGTGGGATAACTGTCTACGATCGCCGGGTGCCGGCTTGATCCGTGGACGGAGTGAGTGTGTTCAGAGTCTGTTGTGGGACCCCGTCCGACGCGGTCGGTTAGCGGGTGCGTCCCTTTAGGGTTCAGATGAACCCGGGTTTGACTCAACGACACCGGTTCTCGGTGAATCGTCGGCGTTGATTTAAATCGCGTTGGAACGACGACAGCGATCCGAGTTGAGTCCATAGTCAGGCTGGGAGTCGGTTCGAGGGATCGACTCCGCCAGTCGTGCCCAATCTAACGGTTTCGACCGTTGAAGTGATATATTGAACTCGAGTCAAGTGTTAACTCACGAGTAAAATAATTAAATAAATATTATCGTAAATATGGGCGTGACACTTTTGTCCCAGCTAATTAGTTACTTTCTGTCCTTACCACCATCTAAGGCCAAACTTTTTCATATGAAATAAATGCACATGGATTGAGGAGA
Organism: Costus lasius; assembly: GCA_027563935.2. NCBI lineage: Eukaryota > Viridiplantae > Streptophyta > Magnoliopsida > Zingiberales > Costaceae > Costus > Costus lasius. Next base: position 91,859,471 of record CM050453.2, read on the forward strand.
TTTGTCCAGGTTCATTAAACTTCAGCAAAGGTGGTGGTTGGCCAAGCACTCGCTGGCTTTCGCTTGCTTTTAACACTCAAAATGTGTATGATTGTCATCAAGCTTATGTTATATTAAAGCTTCCATTTAAAACAAATTGCAAATATCACATAAGAATTCAAACTCATGCACGTAACATCTATTTACATCTATAAGAGTTACATAATAATAAAAAAATATCACATAAGAATTCAAACTCACGGTGTCGTCCTCGCTGGCTTTCGCACGCAAGGAGCCACCTCTTCCAAATCAGGCGTAGCTATCGTCAAGGCCGTAGGTGCGAACGACCAGGTGGGCGGAGCCTCGTAGGGAAATGGCAGCATGCGATGCGACGGTGTGCTTGGCTGCGGCGGGGGAGTCAACTATGTGGAACAAGATGCCCTGAGGGCCGAGATAGCAGAGGGCCTTCTTGGCCCAGGTAGTAGAGGGCTGCGGGAGGCGGAGAACTGCGGCGGGCAACCGTGGCTGCGACGGCGCGGAGGCATGGTAGGGCGTCGAATACAATTGATAAGATTAATAGATCACGTTGTTATATGCACGGAGGAGATAGATAGAAAGATTAGCAATTCCTTGTATATATTTAATTAATGTAAACATGGCAACGGCATTCTAATTGGAAACTAAGCATTTTAAGTTTACTGGAGACATACGGGTCAACTAATACATTAATAATTAGAGTTGATTAAGGTAAAAAAAACAACACGTAGGAGCTGCTAATGACATGCATTGGGCACAAAGCCGATGCGTGCAGCTTTCGTGTCAAAAATAAACCCGAATTCTTTGGAGGGAATATGTTGCCGATCACAGATCTGTCACGTCTAGAGTTGATTGCAACACATAGATTCCATTCTCTTTTCATCAAAAAAGTAATTTTTCTTTGGAATCGGTAGAGTTGACCCACCAGCAAAATGAAGAGCCATAGTTGGCATCTGCTTCATCACCTCCTCCTCGGTGGTACCTGTAAAGTTAAAACAATATTTAAAGTATAATCCATGGACAACCTTGAATCCAGATGTCCATTTTACTAATGCAGTTGTAACTGCCTTAAATGCTTCTTCCACTAGCCAGTTGCACTACTTCCGCAATCAATGATTGCTCCGCCTTGGCGAGTTAGAGGATTCAACTTCATACTGGCGACAAGTTTTCCATCTAAACTAACTCCAGTCAGCTCCACGTAATAAAAGGATTGCACTTGTGTGTGTTGTAGCATTGGCGTGTATGCCACCCGCATAGAAGGACTTGGGATAGCAGCGTGGCCTAATATCAATGATGGTGCCACTGCTGATGATAGATTGGACTTGATGGAAGAGGAGGTGATCATGTCACCTAAACATAGAGAAATCCTTGCCCAAACATAGGCAAGGCTTGTGATGGTAAGACAGACTCCCTCGCCCAAGTCCAAGAATACCTGCGAAGCCGGAAAATGAGACTGTATTATTATGGCTACAGCCCACTACGATATGCGGTAGACGAAGGCCATTATCGAGAGTCATAGTTTCTGTAGCCAAATCACCGATGGTAGTAGAGTTATCAACATAGCTAGCTTTATAGGAGCAGCTTTGGCGTTCCGCATTGCATGATGCTCGAGCAGTAGAATTTAGCTGCTCACAAAATGGAACAGTGCAAGGGGACGGATGCGTAAGAGCTTGTGTGGTAAGGTTAAATATAGGGCTTAGTTGATTATAACAACGAAGACATGGTAGACATTGAAACCAGATGAGGTTGCTTCCTGTATCCAGCACCAAGTCCATCTCTTGTGGTGGCGTTCCAATGGCTACATGAATGAAGTACTCTGTGACCATTGGATATCCGGATACTACAGGGAGGCGTAAATTGTAAGGCACACTTCTGGCTAAAATTGGCAACTCAATTGAATTATGGCGGTTGCATGTTGCAAGAAAGCACGCCAAGAAGATTAGAAATTTTACAACTGGAGCCATGGAGAGGAATAGTCGTCTAGGCTTTAGTTTGAAGTGCACTCTCGTCTAGGTTGATGTATTTATAAGCGAAAGATGGATTAATATGTGATCAATTAATTAACTTAAGCTTCCTTGTTATGTTAATAAATCACGTTTGCTATACATCACTTTCACTATTTAATTGTTTATCAATTGCAGTATTGTGCTGCATAAGTCAACAATATTTAATTTCATGCTATGAAACATTGCTGATTTAAAACCTAATAGAGTAATATGCAGTTTGTCATATTGAATGCTGAAATTGGTCATTTACAGGTGGATGTCGGATTTCCTTTTTCCCGGCATCACTTTTACAAAGGAAGTTAACGAAAGTCACATCTCTTACGTTTTATATGCAAGTTGAAGTCACATTATCCTTTTGTACCTTTTACTATTTGTCAATAGGACTGACTCATCTGCCTATATTTCAATACAAACTTATTTTTTGTTATTAATGACAAAAGCGTTAATTAGTTTTGAGTTCATGCTTTCATAATGAAATATCCTCATCAATGATACGACATTCTTTGTTGAGTCTTAAGATTGGAGTCTAAAGGAGAGAGATTGTGAATCAAAGTCACTAAAATTCAGCGCATCTTTCTTCATACGTTGGATTTCATAGCCAGGAACTTCCCACGTCCCCTATTGCTAAATTCAGTGGCATCGTCAGTTTTGGTATAAAGTTCCAAAGGTAAAAAAGGCAGGTAATCAGACTTGAGCCTTTTTCTAATGCCTGTGGCCGTTAAAAAAGGTTCCTTAATAAGGAAGGGAGGGGCTTGTTCGGGACACGCTCCAGCTTTCGAGCTACGCTTGTTGGTTCTAGACCCTCTAACCTTTGGCGAAGCTGCATCATAGTCAGGGAAGTCCTAGAGCTGGGTATGGGATGGCTGCTGGCAAGGAAAGCGTTATGAACGAGAAAAGATTGTTGCTTAAGAGCCAGTAATATGGCCTTACACTATAGTGTAGTAGTAACATTACTGTTGTTTCTCCCAGTTTTGAATGGACCGAATGTTAGGTTATCGGCCAAAGAAGTCGTAAAAGCAATGACCAAATATTCGGATAACTTTCATACATTCATTGTCTAAAAGATTATGAAATTACCATCATCTAGGTAATTAGTTAGTTTTCCGTCCTTACCACCATCTAAGGCCAAGCTTTTTCATATGAAATAAATGTACATGGATTGAGGAGATTTGTCCAGATTCATTAAACTTCAGCAAAGGTGGAGGTTGGCCAAGCACTCGCTGGCTTTCGCTTGCTTTTAACACTCAAAATGTGTATGATTGTCATCAAGCTTATGTTATATTAAGCTTCCATTTAAAACAAATTGCAAATATCACATAAGAATTCAAACTCACGCACGTAACATCTATTTACATCTATAAGAGTTACATAGTAAACCACTGTCTCGATTGACGCTTTCTGGGCTTCTTCATTTTGCATATCACTTGATAGCAACAACTGTATTGTAATTGATGGTTATGGATCCAAAGAAATTATATTATATAATTCAACATCTCGCCTTCACAATAATAAAATAAGTTTTTTTTAAAAAAAAAATGTTTAGGACTACCATAAACATGTGTTCAATGGAGATAAAATTCAAATAGTATATACATTGTGTGGAAATATTATCACTTTTTGAGATCATCCCTAATAGGTATCAAATTAACAAATCTAAATAAATTATGTTTATTGAATAGAGTTATAATGACCATAAGAAAAGATGAGATGAGTATTGCAAAGTACATGATAGCAACAACTTCTCATTTGCTTGAAAAGTTGTCGTAACCATTTGTTACATTTTTTTCTTAGATAAGGTGAGTATTGCAAAGTAAATGTTTGATATATTATGTATTTGCATATATAAAAATAACTTTGTTTGCTTAATTGCTTAAAAAAACCTAATAAGAATTACTTTAGATTTAAAGTGAAAGTAAAATTTATTTTGAACTAAGACCAAACATAACAAAAAACTATCTAAATGGTAAAATATAGTAACATGTTGCACAATACGACGAAGGATTTATGCTAACATGCACACAACTCAATCCTAAATCCCAGAGTGAGTTTTCCTCGGCCTGAGGTTATGGTGATACTTGTCACCCCTGGCTGAGGTGAGGGGGTGGGATGTCCTCATCTACCGTTTAAGATACATCGGGATACATGTAAAAATAGATCCATCCACCGTTCATCATTCAAAATTACCTTGAGATATTTGTGTGTGTATGTATCTCAAGGCATTTTAAATGACTTGTATGGTGATGGAGCCACCGCTCCTAGCAGTGGGTCCGCTTGAAATTTTTTCCTTGCCGGGCGGTGGTGGCATGCGGGGGGCAAGTAAGTGTTAGGTTTAGGGCATGGGTTTAGATAGAGTTTAAGGAGTATTGATATATTTGTTTACTTCAAAGAGGTTTCTTACACCTTATTTAATAATATTCTATATATACAATAATTAAAAATATATAACTATTAAAATAATAATATAATGTAATAAAAATATAAATAATTCAATAATAATAATCAATTATATTAATTAATAATAAATTAATTTTACATTATATTCTATCTAATAAATAAAATATTTTTGTCATAGTTGCAGGAGTAACTATTTATGTCACCATTGCCATAGTTGGCATTAGCCTTGTTTTCTTGAATAGATGGAAAAACATAGGAAATGGAAGGAGAGGAAGGAAAGAAAAAAAAAAAGAAAAGGAAAATGAATCACATGCAATGCATTCGTCTCAAAGAGCTAGTGAGCGGGAGCTAGAGAAGGAGAGGTGGGCTGCGGGCGGTGGGTACGAGAGCAAGCAAGCGGTTGGAGTCGGCGGGCTATAGGCGGTAGCGACGAGAGCAGGCAAGCAGCTAGAGCCAGAGAGTGAGCGACTAGAGCTGTCAGGCAACGAGCGACGAGTAGTGAGAGCGGCGTGCAGTGGGGATGAGAGCAAGCAAGCAGCTAGAGCCGGCAGGCTGCGAGCAGTGAGCAGCAAACGGCGAGTGTAATGAATAACAAGAGTGGTGGGCGACGGAGGACGGAGCAGGCGGGCCTGGCGAACACTGGGGGCAGAACCAGCAAACAACGTGAGTATGCGAGCATTTTCTTTCTTAGAAAGGAAAGCAAGGGAAAATGGGGTCGCCGTCGCCCCCCCCCCCCCCCCCCCCCCCCCCCACTTCTATCTGGAGTGTGCAAGGTATGACACAATAATAATCAAGCAATGTCAAGCATGACCTACCTTGTCAAGAACTAGGCCCAGCATGACATGCAATACAACTAAACCTTTTTTGGGCATAACCCACCTTGTCAAAAAGCGTGGCCTAGCATGTGAGGTATGACTCAAATTTTCAAAAGAAAAAAAATAAAAATTTAAAAAAATTGTGAAAGATCACAAAATAATAATTTTATAATTAAAAGATAACTATACCATTATTTTTTAATATTTAGGATAATTTATAAGGGAAAATAGCTAAAAAATTATTTAAATTTTATTTTTTAAAAAATAAACGATAAAACATTGGTCGTGTCGCACTAGGCGTTACCCATCCAACAAATGTATTATGTTTTGTATGGCCTAACTCGCAGACTTGTTGTCTTAAGCCTAGTCCGCATGTGCGCCTTGTGTCATTGATGGTCCATTAACTAGTCAACAAGTTGTGTTATGCTTGACCAAGACTATGTTGAGTTAATATGTGTTGTTTGGCCCATTGGTCACCTCTAGTTGGCATCACCACTCTTGTCTTTTTTTAATTTTTAAAATATTAAAAAAAGTTTTTTTTAAACAATATATTATGTATGAAGTGAACTAAGGTTGTGTTTGATGGAGATTTCCGCTAGGGGGTGTGCATGGTTCGGTTAATAGAACCGAATCAGCCGGTTCAGGGAAAATAGAAACTGTTGGGCCCAGTTAACCGATTGACCGTTAAGTTAATTTTTCGGTACGGTTAATCGTATTCTTTATATATAAAAGAAAAATATTTAAAATTATAAAATAATTTAAGATAAATAAATATAAATATATTTAGTAACCGTTGGTTTTCGACGGTTAATCGGTTTGATTTTATATAAAATATTTATTTTTATATAAAAATAAATATTATATAATAGTTCGGTTCGATTAAACGTGGTTCGGCCAAGTTCCGAACTGTAACCAAACCAATAACCGGTTAATGAGTAAAAAACCCAACCGGTTAAAAACCGTTTTATTCAATTAAAAGGAAAATCGATTTGATTAATAGAAATTCGATGGGTTTTTTTTTTCACACCCCTATTTTCCACCTTACTTTCTGTAAAGAAATAGATACCGATAGGATCTATAACACCGAGTAGTCAAAGAACACTCAAGAAGGATTTATACTAAAGAAAACTTTCTCTACGTATATTCTAGATCTATGTCTATTTCACTATATATACACAATGTATAGAAGGACACGTCCTTTGACAGAAGGACACATCCTTTGACAAAAGGACACCTCCTTTGATAGACACCCTTTGACAACCTTAATACAATTAATCTTTGCTATCATTACAAAGCCTTAAATAGACTAATCATAATTAAAAACAAGATAACCAAACAAACAAACATAGTCTTGATGAGTTGAATCGATAATAAGTCTTCGAGTAAAGCGAAGCATCACTTTAAAAAAATCAACACTCCCCCTTAAAGTGATGTTCGCTGAATCAACCCCAACTTTGATCGCAGTATTTCGAATGGACCCCTTGGAAGTAACTTAGTAAAAATATATGCAATATTATCTTCACTCCTTACTGCAATCATGTCAATAATCCCATCTAGCACCTTCTCGCGAACAAAATGGTATTCAAGCTCAATGTGTTTCGTTCTTGCATGAAACACGAGATTTGATGCCAGCTTGATAGCACTCAAGTTGTCTCCATGAATGGGAACCGGCTGAACATTTTTACTGTGAAGATCTTCTAAGAGTCTACAAAGCCAGATGCATTCCTGAGTAGCATGAGTCGAGGCTTTGTACTCTACTTCAACTGTAGATAGTGATACCGAGCCCTGCTTTTTGCTACACCAAGAGATACTTGTATTTCCACAGAGAAAAACAAAACCAGATGTAAACCTCCGATCATTCACATCTCCAACAAAGTCAGCATCTGCAAAACCTTGAAGAAAAAAAATCGATTCCCTTCTTGTAAAGCAGACCCACATCAAGCGAAGTATTGACATACTTCATAATCTTCTTTGCTGCCTCTAGATGTGGCTTCCTTAGCTCCTGCATATATCGACTCACAACTCCAACCGCATAAGTGATGCCAGGTCTTGTTATAGTCAGATATATCAGACTCCCCACAAGCGCACGGTAAGAGCGAGGATCTGATAAAGAGTCCCTTTATCTCGACAAAGTCTTGAATTCGCGTCGAGAGGAGTGAACCGCTTCTTACCTTCAGTTATACCGAACTTCTCTACCAGCTTCTTTCGCGTAGTTGACCTGTGAAACAAAAATTCCTTTCTCCAGATTCTCAATCTGCAGACCAAGAAAAAATCCAAGCTCTCCAAGCTTTTTCATCTCAAACCGCATTGAGGGTATGTATACTTGGAAGGAAAATAGGAAGGGGTGAATTTTTTATTACTTTTTCCGTCATTTACTTCAGCGGACGGATATTTAGGAAGGATATTGGGAGGAAAATTATGAAGATTATCCGCTGATTTATCATCCGCCCAACTCGGGCGGATAATCAAAACTCACTCTCGGGCGGATACCTTTGCAGCCGCTTGCAACCCTTCTCTGGAAAGCTTCGCCGGAAAGCTTCGCCTCTCTGGAAAGCTTCGCCGGAAAGCCTCATCGTCGCTTAGCCTCGTCGCCCAGCCTCCTCGTCGCCCTTCCTCGTTGTTCGCCCTCTCCCTCCACCTCTTCCTCGTCTTGTCCGGCGCCAACCTGCTCCACCGTCGCCCGTCCACCGCTCAGCCTCGATGGCGTGCAAAGCGTCCTCCCGAGCTTCCCTCTCCTTCCACCTCTTCCTTGCCTCGTCTAGTGCCAGCCCGCTCGACCGTTTCCCGGCGTAGCCTCGTCCGCTGCCCAGCTTCCCTCTCCCTCCGACTTCGCAAGCAGCGACGGTGTGCGAAGCGTCTGCCGCAGCTTCCCTCTCCCTCTGACTTTGCGAGCAGCGACGGCGTGCGAAGCGTCTGCCGCCCAGCTTCCGTCTCCCGCCACCCAGCTTCCCTCTCCCTCTGACTTCACGAGCAGCGACGGTGTTTGAAGCGTCCGCCGCTCAACTTCTATCTCCCGCCGCCCAGCTTCCCTCTCCCTTTGACTTCGCGAGCAGCGATGGCGTGCGAAGCGTCCGCCGCTCAACCTCGATGGCGTGCGAAGCGTCACTGCGAGCCCACGGGAGGAGGGACGAGTGCGATGGGTTTGGGCGAGGTTCACGTGCGTAAAACATTTCCATCCACAGCTGATTTGTTAATCCATCCACTGTGAATTCCATTTAAAATTCCATCCTTCCAAGTATACACAGTGTGAGAGTTCATCCTGAAGTCGACTGATTTCCACATAATTGCTACCTGTCAAGATAATATCATCGACATACAGGAGAACAATGACCATTTGACCTTGATGTTCCTTGACGAAGAGATTCGAGTCGGATTCCAAAGCGACATACCCACAAAAGCGAAGATATTCTGCAATCTTCCCGTACCACACTCGTGGAGCTTGCTTTAATCCATAGAGCGCCTTCTTAAGCTTGCAAACAAGCTCTTGACCATCTTTCTTCTCGAATCCAGGCGGTTGATCCATGTAGATTGGGCGATCGAGCTCTCCATACAGAAAAGCATTCTTGACATCTAGCTGCCATAATTTCCAGTCAGAACAAGCTGCCAAGGCTAACACTATGCAAACTGAAGTCATCTTCGCCATAGGACTGAAAGTCTCCTCATAATCCTCTCCATATTTCTGCGAGAAGCCTCGAGCAACTAACCTAGCCTTGTATCGATCAACACTTCCGTCAGTCTTCTTCTTGATTCGATATACCCATTTACAAGAGACAGGCTCAGTGCCAGAGGGTTTTGGAACAAGATCCCAAGTCTGATTCTTCTCGAGAGCGGTCATCTCCTCCTTCATCGCATCTACCCATTCCTTAGCTCCTTTTGCCTCATCATAGGAAGAGGGTTCTTCATCATCTACAGGATTTGCCAGGAAGCAAGAGAAAGTTGTTACAAAATTCTCGTCTCGAAATCGAGAGGGCTTAACTATGTTCCTCCATGGACGCCGGTTTCCAGTTTCTTCTACAGAAGAGTCTGTCTAATGTGAAGGAGAACTCCCATCCAACCGTTGGCTATCTATTTCCTCCTCGAGCGAATCCTCTTGAGACAAGTCTGAGCTCCCCCTCTCACTATGATCTACCCTCAAAGGTCTATTTGGCGAAAGCGACACTGGCAAGGTTGCGTGCACATTGTCTTCTCCATCCTTGGAGTAGTAAGATGTGATCTCATCAAAGATAACATCTCGAGACACCACATACTTATGTGTCGACGGGTCCATACACTGCCAACCTTTCCTTCTCTCGTCATAGACGACGAAAATACACTTTACAGCCTTAGCATCCAGCTTGCTTCTCATATTGAATGTTTGAATTTCATGCCATGAATTGTTGTTTATTTAAGTTAAAGGAAACCAAGCAGAGCAATATTCAGTGTGCCATACTTGTCATATTGAATGCTGCAATCACCCATTTGCAGGTGGATGCCTGATTTTCTTTTCCTGGCATCACTTTTATAAAAGAAGTTAACGAAAACCTCCCCTATGTTGTACTTGCAAGTTGAAGCCACATTATGTTTCAATACAAATTTGTTTTATGTTATTAAAGACAAAAGTGTTAATTTATTTTGAGTTCCTGCTTTCTTAATAAAAACATCCTCATCAACAATATGATATTCTTTGTCTCATATATTCCTTATTTTATATATAACTATCTATATATTAGTTGTAATTTCTTTTTTTTTTTTTTCAGGTTATAAATGTAAATCACTATCTCGGTTGACACTTTCTGGGCTTCTTCATTTTGCATATCACTTTGATAGCAATAACTGCCTTGTAGTTGATGGTTATGGTTCCAAAGAAATAATTATTATATAATTGAACATCTCGTCTTCACAATAACAAAATAAGTTTTTTTTTAAAAAAAATGCTTAGGACTACTATACACATGTGTTCAATGGAGATAAAATTCAAATAATATATACATTGCGTGGAAATATTATCGCTTATTGAGATAGTCCCTAATAGGTATCAAATTAACAAATCTAACTAAATTATCTTTATTGAATAGAGTTATAATGACCATAAAAAAGATGACATTATATAATTCTGGGCCAAATTTACTCTCATGTAAAATTCATTTATGCTAAGACTATGCATAACAAAAAGTATCTATGCTAAAATATGCAAACATTTGTATAGTGTAAAGATTCATAGAAACTATCTAAATAGGAGTGAAATGTCAAATTAACTAATCTATGAGATCAAGTCAATGCAAAAGAAAAAAAAAATGAACATGTTATAACGTGAATGAATAAACCCTTAGGGAGATGGAAGATCTATTTACATCTATAAGAGTTACATAGTAAATGTGTATGGTTGTCATCAAGCTTATGTTATATTATACCTTCCATTTAAAACAAATTGCAATGTCAACTCATGCATGTAAGATCTATTTGCATTTATAAGAGTTGCATAGTAAAAAAAATCTTGAGCCTCAAAGTTCCGGTAATTGAAGACAATTTTTATTGGTGTATTAATGCATAAGATAACTGACTCGAATTATCTAATATGCATGTTGTAATTGATGAATGTGATTGACAAAAAGTATCTAATGCTAAAATATACAAACATTTGTATAGTCGGCTCGGTAAACTAGACTTGGTTTGATACCAATCTATTTTTGTTAGTCGGCTCGGTTTATTAGGCAAGATGAGTATTGCAAAGTAAATGTTTGATATATTATATATTTGCATATATAAAATAACTTTGTTTGCTTCATAAACTTTTCAGAATTAGTTTAAGATTTACAGTGAAGTAAAAATTTATTTTGAAGTAACACCAAACAGGACAAAAACTATCTAAATGGTAAAATATAGTAACATATACACAATACGACGGGGGATTTATGCTAACATGCGCACAACTCAATCCTAAAGTGAAGTTTTCCTCCGCCTGAGTTTATGGTGATACTTGTCACCCCTAGCTGAGGTGAAGGGGTGGCAGGCTAGAGGCCGCAATTGTCGGCAAGGTGCAGTGCCGGCGGTGGTGGCACGCGAAGTAGTTAGTGTTAAGTTTAGGGCATGGGTTCAGATAGAGTTTAAAGAGCATTGCTATATTTCTTTACTTCAAAGAGGTTTCTTGCACCAATTTAATAATATTATATATATATATATAATTAAAAATATATAACTATTAAAATAATAATATAATATAGTAAAAGTATAAATAATCTAATAATAATAAATAATTATATTAATTAATAATAAATTAGTTTTACATTATATTCTGTCTAATAAATAAAATATTTGGTGTCATAGTTGTCAAGGGTAACTATTTGTGTCACCATTGCCATCCATTCGCACTAACCCTGTTTTCCTAAATAGATGAAAAAACATGGGAAAAGGAAGGAGAGGTGGGCTGCGGGCGGCAGATACGAGAGCAAGCGAGCGGCTAGAGTCGGCAGGTTGTAGGCAGTAGTGATGAGAGCAAGCAAGCAACTGGAGCCGAAGAGTGAGCGGCTAGAGTTGTTAGGCTGCGAGCGACGAGTAGCGAGAGCAGCGGGCGACGGGGACGAGAGTAGGCAAGCAGTTGGAGTCGGCAGGCTACGAGCAGTGAGCAGTAAACGACAAGAGCTGCGAACAACAAGAGTGATGAGCAATGAGGAGGGGAGCAGGTGAGAGGCGAACACTAGGGGCAGAACCAGCGAGTAGCGTGACAAGTGAGTATGCAAGAGTTTTCTTTCTTAGAAAGAAAAATAAGGGAAAAGGGGGGGGGGGGGGGGGGTGGGGGAGGGGGGTCTATTTTTCATCATTTCTCATTCTTTCCCTCCAAGGAAATAAAGGAAATATAAATTTTCTTTCCTTTCCTTCCTATGTGTGCAAGGCATGATACAATAATAATCAAGCTATGTCAAGCATGACCTACCTTGTCAAAAACTCGGCCCAGCATGACATGCGATGCAACTAAACCATATTGGGCATAACCTACCTTGTGAAAAGCGTGGTCTAGCATGTGCAAGGCATGACTCAAATTTTCAAAAGAAAAAAAATAAAAAATTTAAAAAAAAAATTGAGAAAGATCACAAAATAATAATTTTATAATTCAAAGATAATTATACCATTATTTTTAATGTTTAAGATAATTTATAAGGGCAAATAGCTATAAACTTATTTGAAATTTATTTTTTTTCAAAAAATAAACAATAAAACATTGGCCATGTAGTGCTAGGCTCAACACATCCAGCAAATGTGTTTATTGTCTTTAGCCTAGTTTGCATGTTTGCCTCTGTGTCGTTGATGGTCCATTGACTAGTTAATAAGTTGTGTTGTGCTTGATCTAGACTATGTCGAGCTAATATGTGTTGTTTGGTTCCTTAGTCACCTCTAGTTGGCATCACCACTCTTGCCTTTTTTTTAATTTTTAAAATATTAAAACAGTTTTTTTGTTTGTAAACAAAATATTTTGTATGAAGTATGTTTTTTATTTAAGAGCACTTTTTCTTATGTGCTACTTTTTCTTATATATAAAATGTTCCATCTTTTAAAAAATAAAGTATGTTTTTTTATTTAAGAGCACTAAAATAGTTTTTTTTTTCATTAACATATCAATTAAATCAACCCGTAACATAGATTTTGTAAGCATAATCCCACATAGTTGCGTGTGACGCGAAGTGAGCAGCGCAGACTGTATAAAAGGACATAGCGGCTGCCTTACAACTTACTTACCTGGACGGAGTCTACGAGTGATCATGGAGGCTCGTGACTTGAATCAGCGATCTCCATTGCACTAGGAGAAGCAATGGTCTACCATCTCCCCAAGTGGGAGAATGGGCGTCATAATTTGTGGTAGTGGGGTACGCGCTCGCGCGACCCCGTCCAGTACTAATCTTGAATTTTTATTTCTTTGCGAAGGGATTTAGTCGGGAAGGGATTCACGAGGTTTGGTATTTAGTTCTCTCACCTTCAAGTGTTGTTGATTCATTTTTCCTCGTAGCAGTACTCTTGTCGAGATAAACTTTTGCAGGCCAGTTGTTTGAGTGGATTCATTCTTAAGATCTAGGATTTAATGTACCTGTTTTCTTAAAACAGGTTCGATCGGATGGGATTTTTTTGATATCCGATTACATTTTTTAGTAGTAAAACCCTTTACTTGATTACTTCGAAATTCAAATGCCCTTCTTCAATAATTCATTATCCTTTTTTTTTTGTTTCGTTTAAAGTAATTCTTTATCCTTATAGTGTGATTTGTAATCGTGACACACAAATACATGTGTCAGTCGCCATTACCTGTGCAATCTTCTCTTCTGATTAACTAGTGGTTAAATTCTGTGAATTGTTCACATGGTAGAGTTAATTTGTAGTTTTTTTTTAGCTCTGATGAATTTATGCCTGAGTTGCCTGCTCCACAGTTCTGAATCATCTGAATTAGACAGCGATTTGGAGACGAGAGCTCAACATATCCAGCTGATGAGGAGGCCACTTGTTTTCTCTACAATATTTGATGATACATTATCCTGTTATACAAGACTCAGGCAGCATCTGTCTACTTCTTGCTACCACTAGGATACCAAAAATTGAATGAGATATTCTTGCTGGAGGAATTCATGGAGCAGGGAGGCCAGTTTTGGAGGATGTATATGAGATTGTAGACTGTCTTACTAACAAATAATTCTCCTTCTAAGGCCAAGTAGATATTGTTCATTCTTGTATTGTTGCACGATAACCTGATGCCAAGGGGTAGATTCACTTATGCTCTCCTGATAGTCAGAGAACTCAAGTAATGCAATTGAATGCTATGAATAAAATCTAAATTGTTCTTAAAACAATATGAGATCTTCTTTGGTTTCTTCCCTATCCAATTTCTCTTTGGCCCACTCTTCACCTCCACTCTCTTCTCTCGTTGTTGAAGCATGCTACCTTATTCTCAAAGTCATCATTGATAAAAGAAAAGTTTTGTAGCTCCTTCATATCACATCCCATTATTTTTAAACTTTCAAATTTGAATAATTAGCACCATCACTCTCATCATGAGTTTTTTTTTTTTACCTAAGAAAATATTATATAGTTTTGTGAGTGTTCTCATTAAAGAAAATGATAGATCCCCATGTACTCTTGGAATAGCTCAATGCTCTAGATGTGCTCCACATAAATAATAATAATAATACAAATATCTCCTAGAGAGACAAAGTGCCAAGAGTAATTAAATTAAGGGGCAAAGAGAGTAGAAATTATAGCGATGTTCTCTTCCTAAATATTTTAAGGAAATCAATTACACCATTCGATCATCTACATAATGTAGGACAACCTTTTATCATGTAGGACAACCTTTGGATAAAAGCAAGTAACTTGGTACACAATAGCTTGCTAAAATGCTCTGAAATTTGTTGATTAGATTTTTCTCCCTTTGATCCAACAACTTCAGGCAGTCCTCTCTCTAATATCTTTTAGGGAGACTCTCTCCCGGCTGTGTTTCCTAAAAGGGAAAAGTGGAGGGAATGGATTGATTTACTTATTTTCCTCCGAAACTGACAGCCCGTTTCAAAGAGGGGAAATAAGGGAAGAAAGGAAAGAAACATAAATCTTTCCTATGGTTTTCCTAGTTTCAAAAGAGAGAAATGAGGAAGGGAAAGGAAACAATTCATTTCCTTTCCCTTCAAAACCTTCCCCTCCAAAAGAGACGGAAACGAATTTCCGTCCCTCGCTCAAAAAAAAAAAAAAATTCACCCCGATCTCACCCAAAGCCTCCTCTCGCGCCTCTCCCTCTCGACCAATCTCTCGCCCGAAGCCTCCTCTCACGCCTCTCCCTCTCGTCCAAGCCGCCCCTCGCCCTCTCTACTCGTCGGAGATCGTTGCCCCCCTCACCTTCTCGCCGCCCTCGCCCTCTCGTTCGATCTCGCCGCCCTCTCATCCAAGCTTGCAGCCCTCTCATCGAAGCTGCCGCCTGAAGATCTCGCGTCCAAGCTGCTGCCTCGCCTCTCCCTCTCGTCGAAGTTGCCATGCAAGCTCACCGCCATATCCCTTCTTGTCGCCATCTTCCAGGTATGTGAAGATTTCATCCAAGCTTGCCGCTAGGGCAGATTCTGAGTCACGAGCGAGAACGGCTACGAGGTGAAGATCGGAGGAGTGTGAAGGCTCGAGGAATTTGATCTTTGCAGAATCCCTGGTCTCCGCCACGCGCCCTTCCGCCTCCCATTGCTCGCGACTATGTAGGCCGCCTGATGCAGCTACTAGTGGGAGGAGGGTCCTAAAAGCCGTACTCTAAGGGATTACATGATGCACGTGAAAACGGGAGAGGGTCTTTAGACGAGGGAAGTGAAAAGCGTTCGGAAAATAGCAGGAAAACACGAAGAAATCAGCGTCGAGTTCGATCGGGGCAACACGAATGCAAGAAGGAATCAACGACACTCAACTACTGCAAATACATCACTAACCTCTTAGCATTTAGTGCGCTCTCTAAGCAAATTTTAAGCTCAGCACGTCACAATGGGGACAACGGATTCGCAGCGTACAGCTCGCGCGCCTATGCGCCTGAAACAAACCAAAAACAAGGAACGACCACGCCTCCGCTGTGCGGATACTCGTGGAAAAGAGGGAAACTACAGCGGAAAAGAACAAGAGGGAATGGAAAACAAGCGAACCTGACCCACTGGAGGCAGTGGGATTTACTTCTTATAATGCTGGAAATGGACCTTCGAGTCGAGGCACCGACCACGACTCCTACACACCTCGAAGTCGAGGCAAGACGCTTACAACCTTGGAATCGAGGCACTCTCCTAGATCTCCACAAGTTGGAGTACTCTACTACTCTAGAGAACTGAAAATGAAGCTAGCCCACCCCTTCTCTTTTATAGGATAAGAGAGGGGAACAAAACAAGGGCTGAATTCCTACCAACTATCTACTTTTGCAGCCCAAAAGTAGTCAAGGCGCATAAGGACAAAAAAAACTGCTACAAGGGACAAAAGATTAACAAACTTCTACCAACTAAAGTGGACTGGCGCAGGTCCTTTGATTCCCGCTGGTGCGAGGTGGTTGCGAAGGTAGTTAGACGCGTTCGGAGCATACCGCGACGAGGTAGCAGAACTTGGACGTCGTAGGCTGAGTCACCACCATCGTGGCATGCTCGTGGGCTGTGTTACTAACATGATTGCGGTGTCCTTCCGGAGTTGGGCCGCTTGGGGGCTGGTCTGTGGCACCTTTGGGCTGGATCATTTTGGTGTGGATTGCGAGTGGGCTAACGACACCCACGAAATGATCCGGCGGGTGGGATGTGCATTGGGATCGCCGAATAATCACTTTGTTGGGCTCCTTTGGATCCTCCTCAAATGGATGAACATGGTGGGGAGGGTTGTGCACGTCAAAACGGGGTCGTTGGGGAAAATCGGCTGTTTCAGGATTTCCACGGGTCACCCTATGACCAGTTCCACACCCCATGACTCTTTCGCCATAGTCCACAGAAACTTCCTCGGGGTGTGACCTCGACCGTGGAACATTCTGTGCATATTTGACTTTCTCCACAGAAACTTCCTCAGGGTGTGACTTCGGTTGCTGGGTCGACCGTGGAACATTCTGTGCATACTTGACTTTTTCCATAGGAACTTCCTCGGGGTGTGACTTCGATCGCTGGGTCGACCGCGGAACATTATGTGCACACTTGCTAGAATCCACAGAAAATTCCTCGGGTGTGACTTCGGTCGTTGGGTCGACCGTTGAACATTCTGTGACACCCGAATTTGCAGAAACTTTCTTGGGCTGTGGTTTAGGTCGCTTGGTACCCTGAGGAATGTTCTGTATAGATCGGAATGTGTGGTCTGGAACGCTGTTGCAGAAGCCGCGGGCAGTGGTCTCGGTCGTTGGGTCAACCGCGGAACATTCTGTGATGCCAGAACTCATAGAAAATTTGTGGGGCGCCTCCTGGAGCAAGTTTTCCCCTTCTTCTATGTTGTATGCTCCTGCATCAGCTTCCGCTGCGTTCTCTGAGGAGTTCTCCTCCGGAGAACTCGGGGGTTGAGGTTCGTCGGGGTCCGATGGCTCCTCCAAAGGACCGTAGAATGGAAGGAGATCAGCCACAGTGAAGACGGGGTGGAGGCCCAAGTCCTCGGGTAGGTCCAGCACATAGGCGTTGGAGCCAATCCGCCGCACCACCGCATAGGGCCCCATGTAACGTGGCCGGAGCTTAAAATTAGCCCTGTTGGAAACTCTCTCGGGGTGGATGCGCACCCTCACCAGCTCCCCGACAGAAAAATGATGTGGCCTACGGTGTTCATTGGCCTTCATCGCATTATGAGTGTTGCCCAAAAAGATCCGATGCCGAACTTCCTCATGCAAGCTAGCTACATGCTGAGCGAAGGAGTATGCATGCTCGGAAAGATGGGACGTAAGGGGAAGGTCATGCAAGTCGATAGGCTTACGAGGTTGACGGCCCGAAACCACTTGGAAGGGACTAAGACCCGTAGACCTATTGGAAGCACTATTGTACGCGAACTCTGCCATAGGTAGGATGGTGTCCCACGACCTCGGAATATCGCCAATGAGGCACCGAAGCAAATTACCCAAACTACGATTAACCACCTCTGTTTGTCCATCAGTTTGGGGGTGGTAGGCAACGGAAAATTTCAGTGTAGTGCCCATGATGGCCCAAAGTGAACGCCAGAAGTGGCTCACAAAACACGTGTCCTGGTCGGACACGATAGTCTTAGCATGGCCATGGAGACGGACGAGCTCTTTGAAAAAGAGGGTGGCCACGTGGGACGCATCCGCAGTCCGCGAGCAAGGGATGAAATGAGCCATCTTCGAGAACCGATCCACAACGACGTAGATGGAATCGAAGCGCGAGGATGTTCGAGGCAGCCCTAGGACAAAGTCCATACTAATGTCAGTCCAGGGAGCATCAGCCACCGGCAAAGGTGTGTAGAGGCCCGTGTTGGGTGGACGTGGTTTAGCGGACTGGCACGTGCCACAATGGCGCACGATGCGCTCGACATCCCAGTGAAGGGAAGGCCAAAATAGGCGTTCCTCCGCCATCTAAAGGGTTTTATCACGGCCATGGTGGCCGGCGACACCACCCACATGTAGCTCGAGTAACAGATGGTCGCGAAGGGACGACCAGGGAATGCACAAACGGTTCCCCAAGAAGAGATAGCCCTCGCAAAGCTGGCACGAGGACTCAGGGTCTGGCGACACAGTCAAGGCAGCATACGTGGAGCCGAAATTGGGACAGGTGGCGTACTCATCCTTGACGTGGTCAAAAGTGTTGACCCGGGAGCGCATAACGCACAGAAGGGTCCGGACTCGACTCAGGGCGTCCGCGACAATGTTCTCTTTACTTGCCTTGTGATTGATCACAAAAGAGTACTGTTGCAAGTACTCGACCCACTTGGCATGGCGGGCGCTCAACTTCTTTTGAGCATTCAGAAAAGACAAGGCCTGGTGGTCGCTATACAAGATGAACTCTCAGTGGAGGAGGTAGTGCCTCCACTGCCGAAGCGACTATACGATGGCGTAAAATTCCTTGTCGTAGGTCGAATAACGTTGACGAGCAGCGTTCAGTTTCTCACTGAAGAAGGCAACCGGATGGCCTTCTTGACTAAGGCAACCCCCGATACCAGTACCGGAGGCGTCACACGCGACCTCAAAGACTTTGGCGAAGTCAAGGAGGCACAAAACAGGTGTGGTCGTGATGGCGTCCTTAAGGGACTCAAAGGCGCGTTGAGTGGCTGCAGTCCACTCGAAGTCATCTTTAGACAGCCGTTGGGTCAGCGGGGTTGCAATCGTGCTGAAACACCTAATGAAGCGGCGGTAGAAGCCCGCAAGACCTAGAAAGCTACAGATATCCGACATAGTACGAGGCTTGGGCCAATGCCGGATGGCTTCGACCTTAGCGGGGTCAACGGAAAGGCCTTGATCGGACACAATGTAGCCGAGAAAGTGAACTCGGCTGGTCATGAAGGAGCATTTCTTCGTGTTAAGGAAGAGGCGCTCCTTGCGCAAGAGGGCGACGGTGGAGTGAAGATGCTCGAGGTGCTCGGCTTGGGTCCAACTGAAAATCAAGATGTCGTCAAAATAGACGACCAGGAATTTGCCCATGTAGGGCTTGAGGACTTGGCTCATGAGTCGCATGAATGTGGAAGGGGTGTTAGATAGCCTGAAGGGCATCACGAGCCACTCATACAACCCATCTTTGGTTTTGAATACAGTTTTCCATTCGTCGCCCTCGCGAATGCGGACTTGGTGATATCCGCTTCGGAGGTCCAACTTGGAGAACCAAGACGCGCCGAAAACTAAGTCCAACATGTCGTCAAGTCGAGGTATAGGAAACCTATACTTGACGGTGATACGGTTAATGGCACGGCTGTCCACACACATGCGCCACGACCCATCCTTCTTGGGCGTGAGCAAGGCGGGCATAGCGCAGGGACTCAAACTCTCATGGATGTACCCCTTCATGAGGAGGTCATCGACTTGACATTGTAACTCAGCATGTTCGGTTGGGTTGAGGCGGTGGTGTGGCAAGTTAGGGAGGGGTGCACCGGGGAGAAGGTCAATCACATGCTGGATCTCCCTATCCGGGGGAAGACCATGGGGTAAGTCCTTGGGGCTAATATCGGCGAACTCTGAGAGGAGAGCGGACACCTCAGTCAGAGGCGTCATACCCTCGGACAAGGTGGGGTCTTGTGCCTCGCGAATCATGAGCGCGTACATGACCTTGGTCTCCTTGGCCTCGCGCACAAGCGCAGAGGTGCGCATGAGGGAGATCATGGTAGGCGCCGAAGGAGTAGGCACTGACGAAGTGATCAGCCCCTTGGAAGTGGACGCACGAAGCTCCTTGGGTGGAGCCAGGATCAAACGAATTTTCTGATCATTGTGGTCAAACACGTAAGTGTTTGACCGACCATAGCGGATCACATCCCTATCATATAGCCAAGGACGCCCGAGAAGGACGTGGGCGACATCCATAGCCGCCACGTCGCACCACACTTTCTCACGATAGGCCCCAAAGGCAATGGGGGCCTAGCACCGGTGGGTGACCGGAAGACTCGACGTGTCAACCCACGCGATAGAGTAAGGCTTGGGGTGGTGTTCTACGGGGAGACCAAAGCGCGTGATTGCGGTCCGGGAGACCACGTTCAGGCTACTACCACCATCTATGACAATCTTACACGAGTGCCCATTGCACTTAATGTAAGTCGTGAAAATGCTCGAGCACCGCCAATCCTCGGCGGGTGTGGGTTGAACAAGGGTGAACCGCACAACCGCAACTGTGGGGTGGCCCGACTCATCACCGCTTGTGTAACACTCAGCCTCAATATCTTGCTCCGCGGGTTCGCGGGTGATGGTGGCTACACGGGTTGGGGCTTTGTCCGCAGTGGCGGACTTCCTAAGGCAGTCGCGGGAAAGATGACCCGGTTGGAGGCAGTTGTAACAGTTAACACGACCAGGCAGGCTGACAAGTGGGGCCTTTCCCCTCTCTTCCCAAGTGGGGCGAGAAGGTAGGGCACCGGGGGCTGAACGCCTGGGGGAATGATGGGCCGCAGGCGCGGGCCGTGGGTCAGGACAAGGCTCGTGGCGCTCGGGTCGAGGGTGGGCATGAGGAGGCCCGCCCAAAGGATGGCATCTAGGGGGTCCAGACTCGCTGCGTCGAACCGCAGCCCGAAGGTCGTGTTCGATGTCGCGAGCACGCTGAAAGGTTTGGTCAAACGTCTTCGAACTGTACGAGGGTAAGGCTCGGCGAATGTCCGACCGGTGTCCATTCT
Organism: Costus lasius; assembly: GCA_027563935.2. Taxonomy (NCBI): domain Eukaryota; kingdom Viridiplantae; phylum Streptophyta; class Magnoliopsida; order Zingiberales; family Costaceae; genus Costus; species Costus lasius. The sequence continues at coordinate 91,880,436 of CM050453.2, forward strand.
TGAACTTGGACAACGACAATTCGGGGTCCTCTTGCAAGTTGCAATGGAGTTGAAGCGTCTCAAAGGTGAGGCGGTACTCCTCGACAGTACTCGACCCTTGGTGTAAACTACTGTACTGATCAAGCAAACGCTGCCTATACGAAGGGGGCACATATCGCTCGTGGAGGCGATACTTCATCTCCTCCCAATCAACGATGGGAGGAAGGGCTTGCTGCGTGTTTTTGGGTTCCACATTTGCCCAATGCAAACGTGCAGGGCCTTCCAACAAGTTGCGCACAAATCGGACACGGGACTCGGGGGCCCAATCACTAACGTAAAAATAAGAATCGATGGAGGCGATCCAATCAAGGAAGTTCGTGGGGTCAAGGCTTCCCACAAAGGGGGCGGGGGTGTTCCTAATGTAACGACGGAAGTCATCATCCGCGCGGGGACGATCCACACGTTGTTGGATTGGGGGCCTTTGACCGGCCCAAGTGTGGCCAAAGCGGCCGTCAGATTGGGGCCCTTGTGCGGCCCAAACATCATCCTCATCAAGTGGTTCGAAGCCTAAACCCCTGTGGACCTCATAAGGTCGCGGGCGACCGGTGTCGTCATGGACGCGAGGCCGCGTGGAAGCGGCAAGCGGAGGTAGCTCTCTAGTGGGAGGTACTGGGTTTGCGGATGGTGGGGGGTGAATCGGGTTCGAGCGTCTCGGCTCCGATAACTCAGGACGTTGAGTGAGGTTGTGGATCCCAGCCATTATTTGCTGAAACATCGCGCTTGTATTTCCCTCATGGGACTCCAAGCGCACGGACAGCGCATCTAACTTAGCATCGACTCGCGCCTCAAGTGCGGTCAAAGAGTCTACATTGGTTCTACTCCCTTCCGAGGGTTGGACCGATACTTGGGTTTCGGGTATGGTTTCCGGGTATTGGGAAGACATGACTTGTGACCTCGTAGTCACCATGCACAAACAAGGTTAAATGAGAGATGCAGAAAATGCAGAAATCGTGCAGAAATATAACTAAGTATGGATCGCGCGAACAATGAGGATTGTCCGCACAACTTGCTTTGATACCAAATTGATGCAGCTACTAGTGGGAGGAGGGTCCTTAAAGCCGTACTCTAAGGGATTACACTATGCACGCAAAAACGGGAGAGGGTCTTTAGATGAGGGAAGTGAAAAGCATTCGGAAAATAGCAGGAAAACACGAAGAAATCAGCGTCGAGTTCGATCGGGGCAACACGAATGCGAGAAGGAATCAACGACACTCAACTACTGAAAATACATCACTAACCTCTTAGCATTTAGTGCGCTCTCTAAGCAAATTTTAAGCTCAGCACGTCGCAATGGGGACAGCGGATTCGCAGCGTACAGCTCGCGTGCCTATGTGCCTGAAACAAACCAAAAACAAGGAACGACCATGCCTCCGCTGTGCGGATACTCGTGGAAAAGAGGGAAACTACAGCGGAAAAGAACATGAGGGAATGGAAAACAGGCGAACCTGACCCACCGGAGGTGGTGGGATTTACTTCTTATAATGCTGGAAATGGACCTTCGAGTCGAGGCACCGACCACGACTCCTACATGCCTCGAAATCGAGGCAAGACGCTTACAACCTTGGAATCGATGCACTCTCCTGGATCTCCACAAGTTGGAGTACTCTACCACTCTAGAGAACTGAAAATGAAGCTAGCCCACCCCTTCTCTTTTATAGGATAAGAGAGGGGAACAAAACAAAGGCTGAATTCCTACCAACTATCTACTTTTGCAGCCCAAAAGTAGTCAAGGCTGCTGCATAAGGACAAAAAAAACTACTACAAGGGATAAAAGATTAACAAACTTCTACCAACTAAAGTGGACTGGTGCAGGTCCTTTGATTCCCGCTGGTACGAGGTGGTTGCGAAGGTAGTTAGACGCGTTCGGAGCATACCGCGACGAGGTAGCAGAACTTGGACGTCGTAGGCTGAGTCACCACCGTCGTGGCATGCTCTTGGGCTGTGTTACTGACATGATTGCGGTGTCCTTCCGGAGTTGGGCCGCTTGGGGGCTGGTCTGTGGCACCTTTGGGCTGGATCATTTTGGTGTGGATTGCGAGTGGGCTAACGACACCCACGAAACGATCCGGCGGGTGGGATGTGCATTGGGATCGCCGAATAATCACTTTGTTGGGCTCCTTTGGATCCGCCTTAAACGGATGAACATCGTGGGGAGGGTTGTGGACGTCAAAACGGGGTCGTTGGGGGAAATCGGCTGTTTCAGGATTTCCACGGGTCACCCTATGACCAGTTCCACACCCCGTGACTTTTTCGCCATAGTCCACAGAAACTTCCTCGAGGTGTGACCTCGACCGTGGAACATTCTGTGCATATTTGGCTTTCTCCACATAAACTTCCTCGGGGTGTGACTTCGGTTGCTGGGTCGACCGTGGAACATTCTGTGCATACTTGACTTTTTCCACAGGAACTTCCTCGGGGTGTGACTTCGGTCGCTGGGTCGACCGCGGAACATTCTATGCACACTTGTCAGAATCCATAGAAAATTCCTCGGGTGTGACTTCAGTCATTGGGTCAACCGTGGAACATTCTGTGACACCCGAATTTGCAGAAACTTTCTTGGGCTGTGGTTTAGGTCGCTTGGCACCCTAAGGAATGTTCTGTACAGATCGGGATGTGTGGTCTGGAACGCTGCTGCAGAAGCCGCGGGCAGCGGTCTCGGTCGTTGGGTCGGCCGTGGAACATTCTGTGATGCCAGAACTCACAGAAAATTTGTAGGGCGCCTCCTGGAGCAAGTTTTCCCCTTCATCTATGTTGTATGCTCCTGCATCACCGCCGTGCTCCTCTTTCTCTTCGGAGAGCTTCCACAATACAAGGACAATGAAGTTGACGGCGACGAAGAGGTATGGCAGCGCAAACCAGGAGCATAAGGATGCCAAGGAGGAAGGCACCGACGATCCTGGCGATGGAGGAGGAAGCGGCCCCTGCAGGAACTATTTCGTGAAGAAAAGCTGTTGACTGAGTGAATTTGGGTGAGATTAGGTGAAATTGGGTAAGATTTGGGTTAATTTTGACTTAGTCAACTAAGCTGTTGACTAATCAAAATATTTCTTTCCTTCTACCGAAACACGAGGCCTAAAAGAGAAAGGAGCTATTTCTTTTCCTTCTTATTTCTCTTCTCTTGTTAATTTTTTTTCCTGATTTTTTTCCCTCCTTCGAAACGCAGAGTGAGTGTTTCAGAACTCGGACGGATTGATTAGGAAAGAAAAGTGCAGGGAAGAATTTGATTTTTTTTTCCTCTGAAACTGATCTGCCCAAATCGTCGAACAGCTCGCCCTTCGAGAATGCTCCCTCGTCACGGAAGAAATGGCTTAAGCAGGGTACCCAGCTTAGGTGATTTCATCTGGGTCCTTAAATTTGGGACCAAAAATATTTTTTTTTTAATTTTTTTTTTGGAAATGTTATATATCATGTAAGTTATCCAATGATACTAATATTGAGGTATTTTAGATATTGTATATGTATAAAATATCCTATATAAAAATTAATTTTTTTAAGAAATAACATTTTGTCTTATATGTGATTTTGTATAGGTATCTCGATCTCGATCTCGATCTAGTCACATAATCATGTAACTCAAATTTTCTGTCTTTAGCTTTTCTTTCCCCTCTCATTTTTCCAGCTCTCTATTATTTTGTCCCTACTAGTAAACAGGGCCTAACTATTTATTACTTTACTTAAAAGATAAAAAATCGAACAAAGGAGATTTAGTAATTACTAAGGGCATATTTGGGTTTAGTTGCTTTCAGCTTTGCTTTGATGGACGGTAGAAGCGAACACTAAACTTGCGTTTGTTTAGCAGCTTCTGCTGCAAAACATTATCAGCTTTGGTACCGTTGACCAGAGCAATTGCTGCCACCTACTATAGTACATGCTATAGTATTATATATTTTGTAAATAAATAAATAAATATATATATTTATAATTTTAACTATATTATATTTTGCTAATTATGTTATATATATATTATATTAGATTAATAAATATTTTTAATAAAAAATATAATAATTATAAATTAACTACTTTAAAATAAAATTAATTACTAAATTTTATATTTAATTAATTATCTGATCACATTAATTTTTTTAAAAAATATTTAATTATAAAATTATATACTTTAATAAATACTAATATTTAATTATAATATTTAAAATTTATAATAATAATAATATCAATAGTAACAACACAGTTATTTTACCAAATATCTTTAATAGCATGTGCTACCCCGCAGCTATTCCAAGCAATGTTTGATGTATATTATTGTATATTTTAATCCAAATGAATTTAATTGTCATATAAATTAGAAATATAAAATTTACTACCTAGAAATATAATAATTGTCCGTTCTAATTTTAATATTTATAAATAGCACACCTCACAAAAGCAAAATAAAGGATGACGATAACATTTTTTCTCTCTATTTTTAAGTTTATACTTTTGTAAATAAACTTTAAAATTGTACATGTGATTTATGTTAATTTAAATTTAACATAATATTATTTATTATAAAATTTAAAATTAAAATATAGTAGTTAATTAATATATTTTATAATAATTTTATAAATTTAGTTATTTAAATAATAATAATAATTTTAATAATATTTACTATAGCGTAATTATCTTTAACAATATATGCTACTGTAACAATATAGCTATGACAATGCAGCATAACTAAATTCGGCCTTACTTACTTTATGTGCTGTCATCTCAAATGCAAGCTACATAAATAGCCTCCTAGAATTTTTCCAACAAGTATATATTATTCAATTTTTTGTAGCAGTAACAGCAGATGCGTCAAGATTCGAGAGTCCTGCATAACTTGATAATGCATCGTCAAATAGTTTAGAGTGACTAAGTTGCCTCAATTAGGAACTAGCACCATTGAGCAAATTGCCCCTAAATCGCTGTCAAATTGGGATGACTGAGCACTGCGGAGCAGGCAAACAAAGGTTGAAAGTTAGAGTTTAAAAATAATAAATGTTAAAGCGGTGAATCCCAAGTCATCATACCGCATAACATGAAATAGTAAATGTGTCGAGTCGTGGTGAACGAGTGAATAGGCTAAAATTAAGTCGTAGGTTAAATTTAGATAATGTCCAGTGTTGGTGAGATCGATAAGAATACATCATTCGATGTATAAGTAATTGGAATTTCCAATTACCAATTTGTTTCGTGCTCAAGCCGTCGTCTCGCTGCCAACACAAGAGAATCAACCATCTAACCTGCAGAGCGCAGGAACAAAAGAATTAGAGATTATATTTTGAACGGGGTACCCCACTACCACAAATTGACGTCCAATCTCCCGCTTGGGGAGATGGTAGACCAGCATAAGACTGGCAACGGATCAGGTACCTGAGATTTTATCCTAAATTCAAATCCAATCCACCACCCGAACCCGCTACCTAAACCCGACTCAAACTCGAATAAAGTATTTAAACGGATACCCGCGGTACCCGATTAATTAGAAAACTAAATTATTTATTATATAAAATATATTTTAAAAATTAAAATTAAAATAAATATATTTATATAATAATTATTTATTATTATTTTATATTTTTAATAGTAATAAATATTTATATAATAGTTATTTTATTATTATTTATACTCTAATAATAAAAATTAATATTTATATTTTTTTATTTAAATTAAGTATCGAATACCAAGTACCTAAACCCGTCATAAATAGATCGAATCAAGTACCTATCAGATTCGGGTGAAATTGCCACTCCTAGACCAGCATCCTCCTGGTGCAATGGAGGTAACTGATCTAAGCCACGAACCTTCATGATCGCTCGTCGACTCCGTCTAGATCGTTGCTGCGAGGAGGTATGTGAGATATTGGTATCCTCCGTCTAGAACGTTCGTTGCTGCGAGGAGGTATGTATGTGAGGTCTTCATATCCTTTTATAACATCAGCGCTGCTCCGATGTTGTCACCCACCGGATGTGGGAGTATACAACCACCGCCGACTCACGCGCTTTTCACATGTGGATGGCAATTATTTCCTTATTTTTTGTGACTTCATCTCTCGTGCTCTAATGGATTTGTGATTTAGTGGTTCGTCCTTCACTCGGCTAATCACCAAATACTCATTTTTTTCCATTAACTATGTAAATATTTGCAGGAGTAGTTGTAAATTTAATTGATTATTTTGAAATGCAGGTAGCTGCTCTTATTTAGTAATTCATTGTCAAGCTGCTCTTATTTGGTATTTCATTGTCTTCATAAAGCTGTGTTTACATTGTGGTAGTAACATCATATTATTGTGATCAAAGATGGGAAAGAAATTGCAAATTCTCACCACGCTATTGTGCATTATTTACATGATTGCAAATTCTCACTTTTGACATTTAATCCTCGCTGCCTGCTCGTCATCTCAATTAGACAGCGGTTTGAAGGAGAGTGCGAACTTGTTAGACAGGACTGATGTTGACATCAGTAGCTCCTGCCAAGAATTGATTGATATATTACTGTTAAGAGGAATTCAAGGATGCATTTGTAGACTCTCCTAATTACTGCTCCAACATTCACTCATCTTCTTGTAATCTTTCTTATGTATTCACTAGGCTTAGGATGTTCAGTAACTGATTAATACTATTTCCTTTGTTCTATCTTGCTTTTAAGACAGCACTTTCTCTTTTTTTTTTCAACATATACACTAATGTATAAATTTTTTTATGTATATCACTACATGTACATGTAAGCATGGGTACATAGATATAGCTTTTCATATTTATGAGAAGGTATATGTTCAATGACATCAATAAGAGATTCATTTCAATTAATAATTTGTATTCATTGATAACGACCTTCTAAATCTTTGACACACCAATTTGTATTCATTAAATAAAGTTTTAGAATTATGGTGGCCAAACCTTAATGGTAAAATTAATGACTTAATTATACTTACCTTCATTGTTCAAATTTCAACTTTAGTGGTGAAATTATCTCTTCTGAGGAACCTGAAATTTCAATCAAACCAAATAGAAGCAAGTGAACCCAATTAACTTTGGAACTAACTTAGATCAGTATTGTTTGCATGAATCGTCTTCATTGTTCGTATTGGCCGTGGATACTGAGGTGAGCGCCGAACTCGAAGATGATATCAATTCGATGACCGTCCGGAGGTTCAATTAGAGTTGGACGCAAGCAAGAAGTCAGAGAAAGTCATCAAGGAACTGGAGTTTATCAATTGAATTTGATACTCCGACTTGTACACATGGTACATTTAAGTGAAAGGAAGCAATGTGCCATACTTGTGATATTTGAATGTTAAAATTGCCCAATTACAGGTGGATGTCTTATTTTCATTTTTACTGTTTTTCTCACAATAATAAAGAAATGCACATGGATGGAGGACATTGTCTAGGTTCATTACAACTTCCGAGCCACGTATAGTGTAGATGCCAAGAGTTACATAGTAAAAAAAATGTGTATAGTTGCCATCATGCTTATGTTATATTAAAGCTTCCATAATGTGGATATTTATCATCACGCTTATGTTATATTAAAGCTTCCATACAAAATAAACTGCAAATGTCACATAAGAATTCAAACTTATGCATGCAAAAAAAACTTATATCATATTAAAGCTTCCAACACTATTTACATCTATAAGCGTTAGATATTAAAAAAACTTGAGCCTCTCAAAGTTGTAGTAATTGAAGTATTGTGATTAATATTGAATTTAAAACTCCACCTTAATTTAAAACTCCACCTTGAATTGCTAGTCTGATGGCCGTGCTTTGCGATCTGGATCTGGAGGTGCACTACGCGAACGTTTCAGTGGTGAAGGAGCTTATGATCCAGCAGGCAACGGTGAAGATGACGAGCCGAGTATACACGAAGGAGCAGCTCACCAGGCAACGACGAAGAAGCTCTCCTCGCCCCTTCGTTCAACACCTCGATGACAGGCGGATCCATTTCACTTGGAGACGAAGGCTAAGCCAGCGGATCGCCTGTTCATTCAACGCGTGCCCTTTGTCACGCTGTCTCTCCCTTCTCCGTCGCTCTCCAGCTCTCTCCTCACGACATCGGGCAACGGCGACGGAGCTCACCTCACCCCTTCGTCCAACTCGCTGACGACTGGTGGAGGCATTTCGGTTGGAGACGAAGGTTAAGCCAACGGATCACTCATTTGTCCAATGCGTCGCCTTCGCCCCTTCTTCGTCCCCCTCCCGCTCTCTCCTCACAACACCGGGCAATGACAACGGAGCTCACCTCGCCCCTTCGTCTAACTCACCGACGACAGGCAAAGCCATCTCGCTTAGAGATGAAGGCTAAGCCGGTGGATCGCCCGTTCATCCAACGCGTCACCTTCGCTCCTTCTCTGTCGCCCTCCTACTCTCTCCTCACAACACCGGGCAACAACGATGGAGCTCACCTTGCCCCTTTGTCCAAAGCGCTGACTGTTAGAAAGGAATTAGGAATCGCCGGGAATGAGTATAACTGGATTGGAGTGAAAAACTAGAACTCGTTGATTTCAAATGAAATAGGATATACATATTTATAAGGATTATATGTCCCTTGGAATACTTGTAATTAAATGCATAAAGATAAATAACAGGCTAGATACATTTGCCTATAATAATATCCACAAAAAACGAAGTGTCTAAACATATCTTCTTGAAGTTCTCTCGCACCCTTTGACTTAGTAGAATTCAAGTTTTACTTTTCAACATTTCCCCTAAAACTTGAAATTCCTCTTTGGATCTTCATCTAGGTCTTCGTCTCAGTCTTCTTCTGGGTCTTCATCAAGGTCTTCGTCTGGGTCTTTGTCTAGTTCTTTATTTAGACCCATCTTCCTCTGAGTCCTTTGTCTGGGTCCTCGTCTTTGCACTCTTTTCCTTTTTTACTTGTGACAATAGCGGATCTCTTCTCGATTTTTCAGCAGATCTTCTCTCAATTTCCTTATTTTCTTTTTTCTCTCGTTTTCTCTCTCACACTTATTTCTCTTTTTCCTCAATTAATTTTTCTCGCACAGCTATTATGGAATTCTCTCTTACCTTACAGGTCATCTTCCTCTCTTGACTACACGACTCTCCTTTTATGGCGAGGATAAGGATTTTGAAGGCTACCTTTGGCTTCCTCCTTGATGACGCTACAGGTACGTGAATTAAAAGATGTGATGTAGGGTTCCTTCCTTCTTATCGAGTTTTCTCCTCTCGACGTATCTCTTTTTCAATGTCGCGATTCTTCCCTTAACCCCACTTTTCTCTACGCTAAGGTGCCTCGTTGACCTTGCGTTTCTTCCTCGTCACAGTGCTTCGATGACCGGACGTTTCCTTGTTACGGTCTTTCTCTAACCGAACAAACTTCTACGCTGCAGTATCCTTGACCGACAACGGCTTTTTCTTCAGGAAACCCTTATCACACTTATCCTTCACGCCAGCTACTCCCCCTAAGCTCTGATACCAACTTGTTAGACAGGAATTAGGAATCGCCGGGAACGAGTACAACTGGATTAGAGTGAAAAATTAGAAGTTGTTGATTTCAAATGAAATAAGGTATACATATTTATAGGGATTATATGTCTGCTTGACTGAGGAGAAATGGATTCACCTTTAATAGTTATTTCTGTCTTAACTTTTGGCCTAATAATGTTTAATGTAATTTTTTTATTATTTATCGTATTGTGCACCAAAAGTTAATGCCGTCTGAATTTCGTGCCATCTGCATCATTACTTGGATGAGATAGGTGTACATTTAAGTGAAAGGAGACAATGTGCCATACTTGTGATATTTGAATGTTAAAATTGCCCAATTACAGGTGGATGTCTTATTTTCATTTTTACTGTTTTTCTCACAACAATAAAGAAATGCACATGGATGGAGGACATTGTATAGGTTCATTACAACTTTCGAGCTACGTATAGTGTAGATGCCAAGAGTTACATAGTAAAAAAAAAGTGTATAGTTGCCATCATGCTTATGTTATATTAAAGCTTCCATAATATGTATATTTATCATCACGCTTATGTTATATTAAAGCTTCCATACAAAATAAATTGCAAATGTCACATAAGAATTCAAACTTATGCATGTAAAAAAAACTTATGTTATATTAAAGCTTCCAATACTATTTACATCTATAAGCGTTACGTGGTAAAAAAAACTTGAGCCTCTCAAAGTTGTAGTAATTGAAGTATTGTGATTAATATTGAATTTAAAACTCCACCATGAATTGCTAATACGTTTAATCCCTAAACTTGTATAAATTTGTAGGTGAACATCTACTATTCTCAAGAGTAGAATTCATTTGTTATTGCTACAGACATTAACTGTGCATTCTAAACATGGCTACCACCAAGATAGATTATGCTCTGCAGCTTCAGCATTATAATTGTATTGGTGATGTCTAACTTGATAGCCCCAATGATAGCAAGAGAGATCTCTACCACATCTACATCACTAGAGTCATCCCTGCACCAAGTTTGTAATACTATTTCATATCTTCCTTATTTTATATATAACAACTACCTGTATATTAGTTATAATTTCTCTTGTCTTTTTTTTTCTTTCCAGGTTATAAGGAATTTGATTCGGGCTATATTAGCAACACGAAGATTTATTGTATAGCAATACGAGGATTATCCAATTGTTGAATAATTGAACATCTTGTCTTCACAATAATAAAATAAGTTTGAAATTTTTTTAAGAAAAAAAAAAGAGATTTTCTTTTTAAAAATTTAATGCTAATTTTAATTTTATACTAAATGAGACTTTCTATATAATAAAACAATATGAGCCTTTGATATTGAGTTTGATACCTATATAGATATATATGCTCCCAATCAAATCACAATTAGTTTGTGATATTATGATAACACTTTATTTTATATATAACTATCTATGTATTAGTTATAATTTGTCTTATTTTTTTTATAGGTTATAAATGTGAACCAATTCCTCCAATGATGCTTTTTGGGCTTCTTCATTTTGCGTATCACTTTGATAGCAACAACTGTCTAGTAGTTGATGGTTATGGATCCAAAGTTTTAATTATTACATAATTCAACATCTTCTCTTCACAATAATAAAATAAATTTAATTTTTATTTTGCCATAAAAAAAAAGGATGTGTTTAGCCCCTCCTATACATAACAATTAGGTCGCATATGTCTCTACCTTTTTATTAATGTACGCTAAACTCATCAATTAATTCTAATATCTAGGGATGAGCAAACGGTACCGGCGTCGGCGTCCATCCGGTTCTTCCTTGCTCCCAGCACACTCCTCTCCACCTCCCTTAGCACTTGTTCTTGTTCCCAGGATCCCACAGATCTCGCTGAGATCCAGCGATCCCACCTACACCATGTCAACTCTTTCCACGGCAGCAAATGCCTCGATATCCGGCACAGCGTCCACTGATTCGACCTTGCACATCACCAGTATCTGAGCCTCGGATGCCGGGTGGAGGGAAACGGCAGCAGGCGACGGGGAGTCAACCATGGGGACAGCGATGCCCTGAGGGCCGAGGTCGAGGGCCTTCTTGATCCAGGTAGCAGAGATCTTCGGGAGGCGGAAAACCCCTACGGTAACCGTGGCTGCAAGGGTAGGGAGGCAGGGTAGGGTGTCGACTACAACTGATGGGATTAGCTAGATCAACATAGTCGTAAGTTTCTCAGATTAATTATTTTTTTAAAAAAATATATCTACTGATATATTATTCTTTAAAATAAATATCAAAGCGTTAACGTAATTTTGTAATATGATGGATTTTGTTATTTTGTTTTTGTAATTTAAAGTGCATGAAAACCATCATCACCTTAGTTTATTTGATTAAAACATAATGGAATTACGAGACCTTTTGTTTTGGGTATTAAAAAAGGATCAGACTAGTTAAAAATGCTGCATTTTAGTTCATAATTGTCTATAGGACTAACTACAACTCTTTATATAGTAAGATTCATAGTCAACATTGAACACATATATCCTCTAATGACATGCATCAGGAATAAAGCCCACACGAGCAGCTTGCGTGTCAAAAACAACTCGAATTCCTTGGAGCATGGTGCATGGTGCGAGAAAACACAAAAAAAAGATGAGATTTTTTAAGAGTAGAGCCATTGAGAAAGAGAGTGGTAGAGGCTTTCTCTTGAAGCCTACAGAGAGCTTGTTGCTGTTGAAGCTTACACATAATTTGTAGCTGTATTTATAAGTGAAGGAAGGATTAGGTCAAGATTAATTAAGTTAAAGATTCATTGTTATGTTAATAAAATCCCAGATGTTGTTTGTTAAATATCATTTTCACTTTGGTATGTAATGCCGCTTTAAAAAAATTTAGCCAAAGTAAACTGAGAGGGAGGAGCTGTTTCGCTTTTAATATTCATTCCTCTCTTAGCTTTTGGCATTAGAAAGTTTAATACACAAGTTAAGGTTAGGCAATTTTGCACTGTTTATCGATTGCAATATTTGCATGAGTCACTAATGTTTGAATTTGATGCCATGAATTGTTGCTTATTTAAGTTAAAGGAAACCAAGCAGAGCAATATTCAGTGTGCCACATACTTGTCATATTGAATGCTATAATCACCCATTTGCAGGTGGATGCCTGATTTTCTTTTCCTGGCATCACTTTTATAAAAGAAGTTAACGAAAACCTCTCCTATGTTGTACTTGCAAGTTGAAGCCACATTGTCCTTTTGTATCTTATACTATTTGTCAACAAACTGACTCTTCTGCTTATGTTTTTAATACAAATTTGTTTTATGTTATTAAAGGTAAAAGTGTTAATTTATTTTGAGTTCCTGCTTTCTTAATAAAACATCCTCATCAACAATATGATATTCTTTGCAGAGTCTCAAGATTGGAGTCTCAAGGGGGAGAGAGATGGTGAACAAGAGTCTCTGAACATTTAGTGAAGTAGAAAAGACTACTACTTAAAACCCAGCAGTACTGCCTTACACCATAGCGTTCTTGATCCTGCTGTTGCTGCTAGTTCTGAGTGGACAGAATATTAGGTTATCTGCCAAAGAAAGTCGTAAAAGCAACAACCAAATATTCAGTTAACTTCCCTACCTTTTTGTCTAGAAGATTATGAAATTACAAGTATCCTATTTATTATGAGAAAAACAATGTACATGGAAGATCTATTTACATCTATAAGAGTTACATAGGAAATGTGTATGGTTGTCATCAAGATTATGTTATATTATAGCTTCCATTTAAAACAAATTGCAATGTCAACTCATGCATGTAAAATCTATTTGCATTTATAAGAGTTGCATAGTAAAAAAAACTTGAGAGTCAAAGTTGCAGTAATTGAAGGCAATTTTTATTGGTGTGTATTAATGCATAAGATAACGACTCGAGTTATCTAATATGCAGTATTGTAATTAATGTTATTAATTGAATTTAAAACTCCACCTTGAATTGCTAGGACGTTTAATCCCTAAACTTGTATAAATTTGTAAGTAAACATGTAGCATTCTCAAGAGTAGAATTCATTTGTTATAGTTAAAGATATTGTGCATTCTAGACATGGCTACGACCAAGATTATGCTATGCAGCTTCAACATTATAATTGTATTGGCGATGTCCACCTTGATATTCCCAATGATAGCAAGAGAGATCCCTACCACATCTACGTCACCAGAGTCGGCTCCTGCACCAAGTTAGTAATATTGTCTCATATATTCCTTATTTTATATATAACTATTTATATATTAGTTATAATTTCTCTTGTCTTCTTCTTTCTTTCCAGGTTATAAGAAATTTGATCCGATCTATGTTGACTTTCATTTCGGTTGTTATTTTGATGACTGCACTCAAATTGATGGTTATGAAACAGAATATACTGTATAGTAATACAAGGATCATTCAATTATTGAATAATTGAACACTTGTCTTCACAATAATAAAATAAGTTTGAATTTTTTTAAGGAAAAAAAGAGATTTTTTTAAGAATTTAATGCTAATTTTAATTTTATAATAAATGAGACTTTCTATATAATAAAACAAAATGATCCTTTGATAAGTTACATACCTATATAGATGTATATGCTCCCCAATAAAATCACAATTAGTTTATGATATTATGATAACACTTTTTTTTTAACATATATGTCATTTAGAATTTTATTAATATAAATTTGATTATGACGTTTTAATTTTTTTCTTCTAAATTTCAACTAAAAGACTACTTTCTAGTCACACATCTGATGCTACATGTAACTTCGATAATTAACTCGTACGCCAATGAAGGAAACCGTGCTGACTCGAGTTCACCGGCTTTCTCTGACACACCGATTTTAACCAGTGACTTGTTCTTAGATGCAGTCGGATTTGACAAAAAGGTCTTTCTGGCTTGACTCAATTCGTTGAATACCTTGACTCGTCTCACACACTCCTATGACTCATCCCTTTCACTGTATTTACTTAGACAGATAGAAAATACAAAGAAAAAAAAAAGAATAAAAGAAGGAAAACATAGATGAATCTAATATATTTGTTGACGGCAAAAAATATAATTAATTAATTGATTAACTCTTACTTATCTATGTCATGCACCGTCATATATTGGTCAAAATTATGAATTTTGACCATAATAATGCAACATGAAAATATTAAAAAAAAAGAAAAAAAAATATATAAAAAAATATAATAGAGAGAATTGCATGAAAATGTGCCTCAAGGAGGAAAGATAGTGAACCAGAGTCACTGAACATTTACATAGTGTTTACTAGAAGAGAAATACGATGGAAAGGAAAGAAAACTTGGTTTTCCTTGGTTTACCGGCACGAACAGAAAAGCTGGAGAGGAAAATCGATGGGAAAGTGCGACACTTTTCCCTAGTTTCATGATCTACCTGAATCGGGCCGAAAACGAAAAAAAAGAACGCCCACCTCTCGTTGTTCCTTGCCATTCGCGTCCGCCTCTCGTCCCTGCCATCGCCGGGGCCGCTCGCATCCACCTCTCATCCCTGCAGTCGCTGGGGCCGCTCACGTTCGCCTCTCGTCCCCGCCATTCGCGTCTGCCTCCCTCCCATCAACGGAGACGAAGACGAGGCCACTCGCCTCTCCAACGAGGCCGCTCGCCTCTCGCCCCTGCCATTCGTGTCTGCTTCCCTGTCGTCGACTGTGACGAAGACGAGGCCACCCGCCTCTCGTCCTGTCATTTGCGTCTGCCTCCTTGCCGTCAACAGAGATGAAGACGAGGTCGCTCGCCTCTCATCCCTACCGTTCGCATCTGCCTCCCTGCCGTCGATGGAGACGAAGACGAAGTCCTTCCTGCGTTCATGTCCACATCGTCATCAGCCTCATCTGCCCGTCGCGTTGGCTCCGTTCGTCGTCAGGGAAGAAGGCTGCTGCCGGACCGTTCGTCATCCCGCCACTAGCCCGCCTCCTTGCCCCGCCGCCTGCATCTGCCACTGCCATCCATGCCCGCACAATATACTTTCTTTTCTTTTCTAAATCACGTGTGAAACATTTGATATGTTTTTCCTTTCTTCTATTTTTTTTTTCTTTCCCTCTCATTTCAGTGCTCTCCGGTAAACACAGCCTTAGTGAAGTAGAAAAGACTTCTACTTAAAACCTAGTAATATGGCCTTACACTATAGCATTCTTTTTCCTGCCGTTGCTGCTAGTTCTGAGTGGAGCGAATATTAGGTTATTCGCCAAAGAAAGTCGTAAAATCAACGACCAAATATTCGGTTAACTATGCACATGGAAGATCTATTTACATCTATAAGGGTTACATAGTAAATGTGTATGGTTGTCATCAAGCTTATGTTATATTATAGCTTCCATTTAAAACAAATTGCAATGTCAACTCATGCATGTAAGATCTATTTGCATTTATAAGAGTTGCAAAGTTAAAAAAACTTGAGCCTCAAAGTTGCAGTAATTGAAGGCAATTTTTATTGGTGCGTATTAATGCATATGATAATTGACTCGAGTTATCTAATTGCAGTATTGTAATTAATATTATTAATTGAATTTAAAACTCCACCTTGGATTGCTAATACGTTTAATCCCTGAACTTGTATGAATTTGCAAGTGAACATGTACCATTCTCAGGAGTAGAATTCATTTGTTAAAGCATTCTAGACATGGCTACGAAGATTATGCTATGCAGCTTCAACATTATAATTGTATTGGTGATGTCCACCTTAATAGCCCCAATGACAGCAAGAGAGATCCCCTACCACCTCTGCATCACCAAAGTCACCCCTGCACCAAGGTAGTAATACTGTCTCATATATTCCTTATTATATATATAACTATCTATATATTAGTTGTAATTTCTCTTTTTTTTAAGTTATAAATGTAAACCACTATCTTGATTGACGCTTTCTGGGCTTCTTAATTTTGCATATCACTTTGATAGCAACAACGGCCTTGTAGTTGATGGTTATAGATCCGAAGAAATAATTATTATATAATTGAACATCTCGTCTTCACATTAATAAAATAAGTTTTTTTTTTAGAAAAAATGATTAGGACTAGTATAAACATGTGTTCAATGGAGATAAAATTCAAATAATATATACATTGTGTGGAAATATTATCACTTATTGAGATCATCCCTAATAGGTATCAAATTAACAAATCTAACTAAATTATCTTTATTGAATAGAGTTATAATGACCATAAAAAAGATGACATTATATAATTTTGGGCCAAATTTACTCTCATGTAAAATTTATGTTATGCTAAGACAATGCATAACAAAAATTATCTATGCTAAAATATACAAACATTTGTATAGTGTATAGATTCATAGAAACTATCTAAATAGGAGTGAAATGTCAAATTAACTAATCTATGAGATCAAGTCAATGCAAAAGAAAAAAAAATGAATGCGTCATAACGTGAATGAATAAAAATGATAATACATTGGAAACAAATTAAGTTCGGAGTAGATAGTATTATTATTGATAAAATAAGTTTGCAAATTTATGAAGGCTTAGATTGAGCTATTCTCATATCTAGCATGCTAATAAAGTATTAAAATAATTATAAATTTAAGAATGTATCCTAAAATACAATTTATTAATTTCTAAAAATAAGCAAGTTTAAAGTTAAACACATTTAGTTAATTTAGAATTTTCTTGTCACGTGATTTGTGTTGTGGTTTTTTTAGCATGTTTAGTTTTATTTATAGGTAATTAATGCAATATTTCTAAAGTTCTCCTTGGTTATTAGTAACTCAATAAGTTGTAGGATGAGGTGTTTAAGTGGCAATTGTCTTGCCAAAATTTTTTCTCCCAAGGAATTGGGCATGTGATTGCCGAATTTCCCTTCCGGAAACTCGCAGCCCAAATTTTGCACGCATTTTTGTTTCAACAATATACCATACAACGCTTGACAACAATACTAGCGTCTACAATGAATCTACTAACTAGGGATGATACAAAAAAAATCCTGTACCTAAGCTGAGCTAAGCCAAATCTGCCCCAAACTTGAACTTAAACATGCCCCATTTATAGAAAATGATTAAAATACTCTTTAACATTAACCCTAGTTGCTCTCTCCTTGTTTCTAGCTCCACTCCACTCTACTCATGCCACTCCCCTCTTCCTCCCTGCCCCGCTCACACTATTCATTGTCCCTCACCACTTGAGGTGATGCTCATTGTCTTTGACTCCTCACTATCACTGCAGGGTCAAGTTTCCCCATGGGCCCAATCCTCATTAGGGTCGGCTGTGAGATTGAGTTTTTAAAACCCGATGAGGGTAGGGTCAACTTCAAGATTGGGTATAGAGTTTAAGAGTTGGAATCGAGGTCGAGTTTGGCATTACCTGCCCTGCCCCTGGCCTCAACCCGTTGACATCCCCAAGTCTAACTAATATGCTCAACTAACTCTAATTTGATAACTGACGGCTAGTTTGCCCAGCAAAATCCAATATGGCCTAAGTCATCATGAAAATCAATCCATTTAGGCCAACCCAAGTCAACCTACCAAACTATTTTTGTTAGTTGGCTCAGTTTATTAGGCCTGATTTGATACCACCCAAAAGTATAAAGCTTGTTCTAACAACATTAACCCAATTTACTACAACAACCATGCTTAGCAGCCCCTAACCCAATCCGTTGCTGGATTTAGTAGCATCTAGCCTGAATCCACTATATCCTTGTGTACTAGAAAAGCTATGCATTAGGGACAACCCTAATGACCCAAACCAAAATATTTGGCAAACTTGAATTTCTTTTGCAATTTTTTTTAAATCAAAATCAAACTCATTTAAAAAAAAAATTATAAAGGGAAGGTTGTGCGACGGCGATGAAGGAAGAGAGAGTAGGTGGAATTAACCTTGATGACGTCCTCATGCAAGGAAGATGATGGCAACGGTAACCCTATGCAAGGAAGGTTGTGGCGATGGTGACAAAGGGCTTGTGTAGGAAGACGATAGCTACGGCAGCCTTGAGCAGGAAGATGATGGCTATGGTGGCAGCCTCGTTTAGGGAAGACAACGATTGCTTCGACCTCATCTAGTGAAGAGTATGGTGGCGGAGCCTCGTGCAGCAAAGATGATGGCGGCAACAACCTCGTCCAATGAAGATGACAACAACTATGGCCTTGTCTAGTGAAGACGATGGCGATGGCAGCCTTGTGCAGCAAAGACAATGGTGGCGGTGGTCTTGTGTGGTGAAGACAACTGTGGCGGCAACGATGTGCAGGAATACTACATCAATGGTGGTTGCAGCTTGCACTAGAAGACGAACAATGACAATGCAAAAGAAGCCTTCACTAGAGAAAATTGTGTTTACCAATAAATCGGGCAAATTAGAAAATGAAGAAAACCTACCTTGTTTTCCTTTAATTTTTCTATCCATCCTTTTTCATCCTTCTTAGTAAACAAAGAAAATTTTGATTTTCTATCAATTCCACCATATTTACTAGGATATGGTCAAGTGACTCCAATTTGATAATGATTGATCGTCTGGTCCAGCAAAATCCAATCAGGCTTAAGTCAACATGAAACTTGCTCAGGCCAGCAATAACCACCACAAGACTTCTCACATCAATTCAATCCATTTAGGCCAACCTGGGTGAACTGTTAAACAGCTGGCCAATCCATTCTTGTTAGTCGGCTCGATTTATTAGACAAAATTTGATACCAGAATTTAGCCCAATCGTATACAGCTCGATCCAATAACATTTAACCTAGTTTATTATATCAACCGAGCCCAGCAGCCTCTTGGCCCAGTTCATTACTTGATCTAGTGGCATCCAACTAGATCCACTACATCCGTACGTGCAGGAAACGCTCTACACTAGGTGTCAGGCTTGGTTCAGCCCAGTTCAACCCAAAGCCCACTGGGCCGAGAGAGGCCCAAATCCATGCGGCGACACAAGGAACGGAGGCCGCTTGTTGAGGGAATTCACACGGTCAACTCGTGATGTTGACCAGAGCTCGCCTTCCTTCCCGACCTTATTGGACGCACACGGCTACAGGCGACGCAGAGAGGGCTCTTAGACCGCGAGCTCTGCGGACGAGGCGACTACATCATCGTCTTCCTCACAAAACACAGACGGCGGCGTCAACACTGGGAGCGGACGGCGCGAAAGGCGGGAGGCGGACGCGGTCTAAGGGAGAAAGAGGCGAGCGGCGTCTCTATAAAGCGAGGAGGACGAGCTTTAGAGGGGAGCATCGGCGACCATCTTCATCCAACGAGTGATCACTAGAGTAGCTTTAGGGTATCTTCCGGCGTCTAGGGAGACGCCGGTGAAGGAGATCTGCGAAGGACAGTTGAGTGATTGTAGCTGCGACCGGTGGGTCGGCGGCGAGGGAGGGACGGGGGCATCATTCGACAGGGGTCGGCGACGAGTTTGAGAGGGTTGTGTAGCTTCTTTCAAGGTGAATAAACGAGTTTTACCTCCTCTCCTTCGTTCCTCTGTTTCTGGGATTTGGCGGCGTGCTTCTCTTCACATCCGTCGACTGCCGATTGGCGATAGAGGTCGAAGGGAGCCGAGAGAGTCTTCCTCTGTTTACCAATTGCAGTATTTTGCAGCATAAGTCAACAAACAATATTTGAATTTCATGCTATGAATCACTGCTCATTTAAAACCAAGTTGAGCAATATTTAGTCTACCATACTTGTCATATTGAATGTTGAAATTACTCATTTACAGGTGGATGCCAGATTTTTCTCTTATGTTTTACTTGCTAAGTTGAAGTCATATTATCCTTGTGTAACTTTTACTATTTGTCAATAGATTGACTCATTTGTTTTATATTATTATTGACAAAAGTGTTAATTTATTTTGATTTTCTACTTTCTTAATGAAATATCCTCATCAATGATATAACATTCTCTATACAATCTCAAGGAGAGAGAGATGGTTTAACATTTGACGTCAGCATCTTAACCTTCGTGAAGAGCAAAAGAAACACAAGCGAGAGCAGAAGAATGCCGGAGGTCACATCTACACATGGCGGGCCGTCTACACCTACTCCCACAATGGTATTCCGCCGCTCCTCATTGCCTTCCCGTGATGGCAACAGTTTGTGGAGATGCTCTTTGTTTCACGTACAGTGTAGGCAGTGATCCCCAATTTCGTTCTGTAACAAGGTTTTGTTGATACTAATCTTCCCATTGGGACCATAGATCCAGCGCTTTAGCAATTTACATTATTTGGAAGGCAATTGTGAAACTGGTGCATGTCTTGATTGAACTTATTGGTCGATCCAACTACGCATTCTGGAGAAAACACGGGGAATCGTCTTGGGCACTCTTTAACGAAGCCCCAATTAATCTCTCACTAGCTGTGATTTACTTCTCGTCTTTGTTTTATGTACTATTTCTTGACCGAGAATAATGACATTTTGACATGAGTCAACCAAGTGAAACCATGTAAATTAATCAATTGGGTTGCACATGATACAGTGACAAACTGACTAGCTTCCCCCTGCAAGCAGTTTTCTTGTTCTAGATTTTTGTCCGCACAATAGAGCCTTCCCTGATTCTAATCGTCTTGCTGATTCTGTAACTTGTTAATTAGGTAATTGAGGGCACCGTTTTGATTTATTTGTCCTCGAGTTAAGCTGCTCTTGATCTCCGTGGTTTTTTTATCTACTAAAGTATGCAAATTTTGTCTCTCCCATATCTATTACAGTTTCTGCAAGCAATTTGGAAGAAGCACAGATTAAAACAAGGATATTTGCTGATCTAACATTATATAGTTGCATCCTGTGCGCCGTTCAACTTTCAGCAGTGTATGCATGCCAACTGTTTGTCAGAAATGCAGATTCTCTGCGCTCATGCTATCACTTACCTCGAGGTCTTCTTTCCCGCAGGTGTATAATGGTCCTAACCTTTGGAGATTTTCTCTTTTTCTGATTCTCCTATCATACCATCCTTCGTCACTGATTTCTGTACTCAAAGTTTCGTGATTCCTTCAGATCTATTCAAGCTATAGTGTACAAGAGTACCTTCACTTCAGATCTATTCAATCGCTTCCGAAGTTTGGTATTTGGTTCTCTCACCTCGTTTAAGTTTTGTTGATTCATTCAAAAATGTTGATTCATTTTTCCTAGCAGCAGTACTCTTGTCGGGATAAACTTTTGCATTTTTTGACTATCCGATTACATTTTTGAATAGTAAAATCCTTTACTTGATTACTTCCAAATTCAAACGCCCTTCTTCAGTAATTCATTATCCTTTTTTTTTTTGTTTCGTTTAAAGTAATTCATTATCCTTACAGTGTGATTTGTAATCGTGATGCACAAATACGTGTCAGTCGCCATTACCTGTGCAATCTTCTCTTCTTATTAACTAGTGGTTAAATTCTGTGAATTGTTCACATGGTAGAGTTAATTTGTAGTTATTTATTTTTAGCTCTGATGAATTTATGCCTGAGTTGCCTGCTCCACAGTTCTGAATCATCTGAATTAGACAGCAATTTGGAGAAGGGAGCTCAACATATCCAGCTGATGAGGAGGCCACTTGTTTTCTCAACAATATTTGACGATACATTATGCTGTTATACAAGACTCAGGAGGCATCTGTCTGCTTTTTGCTACCACTAGGATACCAAAAATTGAATGAGCTATTCTTGCTGGAGGAATTCATGGAGCAGGGAGGCCAGTTTTAGAGGATGTATATGAGATTGTAGACTGTCTTAAAAACAAATAATTCTCCTTCCAAGGCCAGGTAGATATTGTTCATTGTTGTATTGCTGCACGATAACCTGATGCCAAGGGGTAGATTCACTTATGCTCTCCTGATAGTCAGAGAACTCATGTAATGCAATTGAATGCTATGAATGAAATCTAATTGTTCTTAAAACAATGTGAGATCTTCTTTGGTTACTTCCCTTTCCAACTTCTTTGGTCCACTCATCACCTCCACTCTCTTCTCTTACTGTTGAAGCTTTCTACCTTATTCTCAAAGTCATCATTGATAAAAGAAAAGTTTTGTAGCTCCTTCATATCACATCCCATATCATAATATCATTATTTTTAAACTTCCAAATTTGAATAATTAGCACCATCACTCTCATCATGAGTTTTTTTTTGTTTACCTAAGAAAATATTATATAGTTTTATGAGTGTTCTCATTAAAGAAAATGATAGATCCCCCTGTACTCTTGGAATAGCTCAATGCTCTAGATGTGCTCCACATAAATAATAATAATAATACAAATATCTCCTAGAGAGACAAAGTCCCAAGAGTAATTAAATTAAGGGGCAAAGAGAGTAGAAATTATAGGGAGGTTCTCTTCCTAAATATTTTAAGGAAATCAATTACACCATTCGATCATCTCCATAATATAGGACAACCTTTGGATAAAAACAAGTAACTTGGTACACAATAGCATTCTTGCTAACATGCTCTGAAATTTGTTGATTAGATTTTTCTCCCTTTGATCCAACAACTTCAGGCAGTCCTCTCTCTAATATCTTTTAGGGAGAGATAAAAGTTTTTTCTATAAAAAGGAGGCTAAACCACTCTATATGTAGAAAAATTTATAGGACGTTGCCCTCTCTTAATCGAGGCTTATCAATTAATTAAACTTAGCTTAAAAATAATATTTAAATTTAAAATGAAAGGACAAGACCATTAGAAACAAATTTTTAAATAAATTAAAGAAAAAAAAACATATGCCAAAAGATAAAATAAAATAGAGATTATTAATTAGTTCAACTAGTTAGAACCTTAGTTGTTGATAGTAAGGTCTTAGGGTCATACCCTACTTTCATTACTTATGTTACAAAAAAAAAAAAGTAATACAAAAACTTAGTGTGCACATGTATGAGTGAGGGGGGAATTGAGATAAATGGGTTTAAAAAATAGATAAAACTATTTAAATAGGTAAAAAACTATTTATAATTTGAATTTTAAAAATACTTATTGTTCAAATGTCACGCTAAATGTAGAGTCTAGCTCGGATACAAAAACTGATATAAGCAAAGATCAAGATGAACAAAAGATACTGTATTCGTTACAGACTAAACAATGATAGCTTAATGAATACGTTAGTAACAATACAAGATGTTGAGTTCGATACCCAGGCATTGATACATTGTGTATGAATAGACAATAAGGAGATTTTAGTAGTTATTAAGACACTCTTGCTTTTTGTGCTGTCATCTCAAATACATGCTCCATAAATAGCCTCCTAGAATTTCTCCAACAAAAATATATCATTCAATTTTTGGTAGCAGCAGCAGCAGCATATGCGTCAAGACTCGAGAGTCCTATATAACTTGATAATGCATCGTCAAATAGTTTAGAGAGACTAAGAGCCATTTTGGTTCTATTGTGCTGCCGTAACTATAGCTGCATTATCTTCATTGTTCGTATTGGCCGTGGATGCTGAGCTGAGCGCCAAACTCGAAGATGATATCAATTCGATAACCATCCGGAGGTTCAATTAGAGTTGGACGCCAGCAAGAACTCAGAGAAAGTCATCAGTGGAACTGGAGTTATCTAATACTGAGCACTACATTTAATTTTATCAATAAAATAAAGTTTACAGAGTTTGTTATTGTATTTATAAGTGAATGAAGGATTAGCCCATGAATAATTAATTAAGTTAAAGATGTTGTTAACAAATCCCAAAATGCTATTTGTTATAGCTCAGATGGTTAAAGGGTCATGACTCGTGAGGGTCATGGACAGGGGTCGAATCCCGCTGCAGACGTGAATTGTTTGGGGTAACGGGGATCCAAACCGGGATTCGTGAGGTCGGAGGGACCTAGCCCGCTGTATGGATCTCCGTGAGTCCTATTTGTTATAACAAATCCCAGCGGGCTAGGTCCCTCCGACCTCACGAATCCCGGTTTGGATCTCCGTTACCCCAAACAATTCACGTCTGCAGCGGGATTCGACCCCTGTCCATGACCCTCACGAGTCATGACCCCTTAACCATTGAGCTGACATCATTTTCAGCATTTACTCTATGTTTTGTTGGATGGAATCCACAGTGGAAAGGATGAAAAATGTAATGAATCTATTGTTTGTGTATATGCCCTTGAACTCATTGTTGGTTCATCTTGTACTACTTGACCTTGATATTGATATATCATTCTGGCATTGTCGTTATTATGCTATGTTTACATTTGCGATTATGTACATGGATAATAATGTCCCTAGAGACAGATTGTATCTGTGCTCAAATGGTGTGTCCCCAGTCGAGTACCTGAGTGGATAAGGGACAGCTATGATACATGTGAGACTGGCATATGAGCTAGTTAGGCACGGGGTGCTAACGCAGGCATATGGGTATATCAATGGCGGATATACTAGACCGACCCGCTGTGAGGCTCTAACTTGGTGTCATGAGTTAAGCTCACAAGTGACAGGAGATGCATTGATCCCTTGACTTGAGGTCATTGACTCTTCTATATGGTTAGGGATATACTCTGATACAACCTAACGCCTCGCCGTAGCAGGGAGGTCATAACGGTTGTCATTGGGTATGTCACGACCCATATGAGAAGATCAATGGACAGACATAGGATTTTCCCCTTCCTGCGGGAAGCTTGATATCCACGGGGCCCCCCTATGGTTGCATGACTGAAAGTGTATGGCCATACCCAGATGAAAGCCTGATTTAGTCATGACCATGAGATTTGGTGAAAATAAAGTGGTGACACACTTTGTCCAATCGGATATCAGTTTGGCAAAAAGACTATAATGCATCGGTATCTTGTTACGATGATGGGGATGTCGATGCTGATATCCATTTTGAAGACTTAGGTAGCAGCGATGCACTGCTAGGTGCCACTCACTACTTGTGATGACCTGAGTTCATCACTGCCAACGTCAGAGGAACCTACAGGGTCGCACAACTTGAAACTCGGGTTCTCGTATTGATCGAGCAGCCTAATGATCGAGTTATTGGATAACTCGGATCTCTTTGGGAGAATTCATCAGCGCT
Source organism: Costus lasius (assembly GCA_027563935.2). Taxonomy (NCBI): domain Eukaryota; kingdom Viridiplantae; phylum Streptophyta; class Magnoliopsida; order Zingiberales; family Costaceae; genus Costus; species Costus lasius. The sequence continues at coordinate 91,905,806 of CM050453.2, forward strand.
ACTTCATTTTTGGGCCAGATGGGCCAAATGGGCTAGATGGGCTAAATGGGCACAATAGGCCATTTAGGCCAAATGGGCTAAATGAAGTCTAAGCTTGGAGCATGGACTAATGGGCCTCCAAGCCCAATGGGCATGAAGCCCAGTTGGGGCGTGAGGCCTAATGGGCCTTGAGGCCCAATGGGCCGTCGGGCCTAATGGGCCATGACAATAAGTTGCTTGGGCCCAATAGACATCATGGTGAATTAAATCATGTATTTAAATCTGGGAATTAAATTATGTATTTAATTCTATAATTAATTCTAAGATTAATGATGAATTTAAATCTGGATTTAATTACGAATTTAATTCTGAATTTGAAGAGTCATGCTATTAATGACCATTATAAGACTTTATTTCAAGGTTTTAATGAGTCATTATGAGATTTTAATTCAGAGTTTAATTCTATAATTAATTCTAAATTTAATTCTACAATTAATGATGAATTTATTACAGAGATTAATTCTGAATTTATTTCAAAATACCAGAGGTCATCATGATTTCTATATAAGGGCTAGGCGGGTTGAGAGGAATGGTTCTGGATGAGGAGAAGTCTCTGAGAGACTCGTGCGGGGAGACTTCATTCGCAAGCTTGGAGCTTGACGATTTCCCCTTTGAGACTCTCACTTGAAGACTTGATTCGCAAGCTTGGAGCTTGGCGATTTCTCCTTTTTCCTCTCCTCTTGGCATTCGCAAGGTTGGACCTTGGCGAGTTTCCATCATCCCTCTCCTTGGTGCCTTCTACTTGTGAGTGGCGCAAGTTCTTGAGGAAGACTCCTAGAGGTGTGGATCTTCTTCCCGAGGCTAGCACTGGGCGTGGAAGAAGAGAACTCGAGCATCGGCTGTATGCGAGACTGCAGAGGGCGGACATTTGGACGCCTGCATCGCATCCTTCTTCTTCGCTGCAAGGTATCATCTCCTACTCACCGTGTCGATTCCTTCACATGACTCGATCTTCTGGGTTTTTGGGACTGGCCTGTTTCGGGGATTGCTTTCGTTGTGCTTGTTTCTAAAATTTTAAAATCCCCGGGGTTTCCCAACAGTGGTATCAGAGGCATCTTGCGAACTCGAACGGTGTTTTATGCTTTGATTGTATGCTCATATGCCATCTCAAATTTTTTAAAAAATTTGCATATGCGCATAGGTTTTTCTAAGTAGGAAAAATAGTAAGTTTTTCGTTCTTGACATCTATTCGATTTCTCTGATTTTTCGCTTTCTTCACGTGGTGGGATAGACCCATATGTGAGAGAATTAATTTCTCCCTACGTATGTAGGATAGACCTACTGTGTGGGACTTGTCACGATTATGGGGCATGGTGATTGTCCTAATCTTGGCAGGTTAAGGATTGCAAGGGTAGGCGGCAAGCGTGCTTGGAGCATGCATGCGCCATTTGTAGACTCCCGAGAGAAACGAAAAATCCTAGATTTGTGAACCGACGTTGAGGTTGAAAGACGTGTTTTCTAAGAAACTAAAACTAAAGTTTTATGTTTTCATGAGCATATAGAAAAGCATGAGATGATTGTGCATCGTGTTGTGGTCATAATCAAGCCCCTTGTATGCCTGTGATGTATTCATGTGAGGCCTGCTTGCTGCTTTTTCTTTTTGTTTTGTAAACGCACAAAGAAGGTTAGGGGCGCATCCCTCATGGAGCTTGCATCTTGGTGCATCAACCATGATGGCACATCTTGCTTGGTGGCGCAAGTAAGGACTTGGCCGAACCATAGGGTTCGTGAGCTATCCCTCTTGGCACAAGCATGATGGCGCATCATGCATGGAGGAGCCATCAAGGTCTTGGCCGAACCCTAGGGTTTGTGTGCTATGCCTTGGTGTTGAGGACCTTGGAGCCGCACTTGAAGATAAAGCTAAGTGGCGGCTAGGTTAGGTCTTGTTGGGGCTTGTCACCTAGGTCAAGCATTGAACATCCTTTGGCATGTGATGGTTCAATGTGTTGATTAGGTTATGACCACATCGCTTGTTTACAGCTTTCGATATCTGCAAAAGCATGTCTGGTTGTGTTTTATCGTTTTGTTATCACTATAGGATTGCATGCCTGTAATGTTAGACAAAAGATAAAACTAAGATGATGAGACCTCAAAAACCCTCAAAACAATATCAAGTCCGTAGTCTTTTGACGCGTAGCCCTCGTCAAGCTATCGATCATGGGTGTTGTGCACTGTTTCCCACCCTCGTGGGACACACCCACTTATCTTTAGAAGACGTGTGGTGGCAATGGTTTCCCCAGTCCAGTTAAAAATCTGGGTGTGCCTTCGCAAGGAAATTGTTGGCCCTGGGCATAACGGTCAGGGTAGACTTGACTAGTTTTTCATATGTGGTGGCCACATGATGAAGCTCTAGAGGCAGCCTCGAGAGGTTAGGGTTTTGTGTTGTTCCAGCCCTAGCTGGGCACAAAATGCTTGAACTGTCTTGAGAAGGGAAATTGCATGGGTGCAATCGGCCGGCGTGCCCACCTTAAGAAGCATGAGTCCCTTTGTGCATCTCATCCCACCCTCGTGGGACGCGAAGCCTCATGTGGAATAAGGATCCCATCTCACTAGGAAATCTTGGATTTCCCGATTGACTTTGTAGGTTCTCAATTCGATTAAAATAGTGGGAGCCATGATCATTTAATGCAAGTCCAGATTAAATGATCGAAGTAGTACGAATCTGCTTTCTTGGTTGTTGTAGATCAATGGCTACGAACAATAGCAGATGGTTATTGCGATCTATGTCCTGGAAAAGGATAAGTTGGTTGGACCAACTTAATGGATTGGTATCGGAACTTGAGGATAGTCCTCAAAGCTCGAGAGGAAGCTATATGTCCTTGGGCAGCCTATTCCTGGGCCACTTCCATGCTCGGCCTCAGCGGATGAGATGGATGCTTTAATAAGCATCAGGTAGATACTTTGGAGGCTGCTAACTTGATGCTAACCAACATATTGCCTGAATTTCCAGGGCAATATGATCGGAAGAGTGCTTCTGAGATTATTTATAATCTAAGGCAGCTTTTCGATGAATTGGTTGGGCTCAACCCTCTGAAAGTAGACATTCAATGCATCGAGCTGAAAGGCTTCACTAAGACATTGATGATAAAGATGAAAAAGGTCAGGAATAATAGGTGCTATTCATGTGGAGTACCAACTCACAAGATTGACATAGTGCGACTTCAGAACGAGGAGAAGAGAAGCAAGGCTTCGTCTTCTGGCTCAGGTATTTATGTTACCGAAGTCAACCTTTCTACTTCTATGTTATGGGTATTGGATACCGCATGCGGAGCTCATATTTGTACAAATATGCAGGGGCTCAAGAAAAGTAGATCGATGCTGACCTACGTGTTGAAAACAGAGCACAGGTTGCTGCTATTGCCGTAGGACTTTTGACACTCTCCTTGCCTTCTGGACTTCAGTTAGAGTTAGATCATTGCTATTATGTACCTTCCCTTACCAAAAACATTATATCTATTCCTTGCTTGGCAAGGAAAGGATTTAAATTTGAAATAAAAGAGGACTCTTGTTCTTTTTCATTTGCAAATGTGTTTTATGGGAAGGGTACCTTGTGCAATGGATTATATGTCTTGGACATGGATAACTCTATATGTAACATAAATCATAAAAGGATCAAACTGAGTGGTTCAGTTGGTGAGTACCTTTGGCATTGTTGATTAGCCCATATAAACAAGAATTGCATTCAACAACTCCATGCAAATGGATTGTTAGATTCAACCTCCTTGGAGGAGTTTGATACTTGTGAACCTTGTTTATTAGGGAAAATGACGAAAGCGCCCTTCACCAAGATTGGTGAGAGGGTAGGAGGTTTGTTGGATCTCATACATAGCGATGTGTGTGGGTCATTCAGTAAACAAGCCAGAGGAGGGTACAACTACTTCATCACATTTACTGATGACTTCAGTAGATATGGTTATGTCTATTTGATGAGACATAAGTCTGAATCCTTTGAGAAATTTAAGGAGTTCAGACATGAAGTAGAGAACCAGCTTGGTAGATCTATTAAGGCTCTTCGATCAGATCGTGGTGGAGAGTACCTGAGCGGTGAGTTCTTTGACTATCTTAGAAAGTGTGAGATTCTATCCCAACTCACTCCTCCTGGAACACCTCAATGGAATGGTGTGTCTGAAAGGAGAAATCGGACTTTGTTGGACATGGTTCGATCTATGATGAGTTATGCAACTCTACCACCTTTGTTTTGGGGACATGCATTTCAGACAGCTTCTCTCATACTGAATAATGTTCCATCTAAGAGTGTCTCCAAGATTCCGTACGAGGTATCAAGTGGGAGACGACCGAATCTCTCTTTTATCAGAGTCTGGGGATGTGACGCTTATGTCAAACGTCAGGATTCTAGCAAGCTAGAACCCAGATCTGATAAATGCGTGTTTGTGGGATATCCTAAGGAAACTAAAAGATATTACTTCTATATTCCCAGTGAGAACAAAGTTTTTGTTGCTCGGGGTGCTGTCTTTCTCGAGAATGAATTTCTCATGAAAGAAGTCAGTGGGAGGAAGTTTGACTTGGACGAGATTCAGGTGCAACCACAAGACACCGAGATGGAACCTGAGGTACCTGCATCGGTTGCTGGGCAACTAGAGGCTCAGACACAGGCCCTGCGTAGGTCTGGATGGATTCGTCGTGCACCTGAGAGGTACGGGTCGCTGCCGACCCAACACGATGAGATCTTCATCGTTGAGGATGAACCCAGGACCTATGATAAGGCGGTCGCTGGACCGGACTCCGAGAAATGGCTTGAGGCCATGAGATCCGAGATGGATTCCATGTCGGCTAACCAAGTCTGGGATTTAGTTGAGCTACCTGATGGGGTAAAATCTATAGGGTGTAAATGGGTCTTCAAGAGGAAGACTGACATGGATGGAAACATAGTTACCTATAAGGGTAGACTTGTGGCTAAAGGATTTAGACAAGTCCACGGGGTGGACTATGACGAAACCTTCTCGTCAGTTGCCATGTTCAAATCCATTCGAATCTTGCTTGCTATAGCTGCATATCACGATTATGAGATATGGCAGATGGATGTAAAGACAGCGTTCCTTAACGGGAAGCTGGCAGAGGATGTGTATATGACACAACCTGATGGTTTCATCCATTCTGCAGAGGCCAATAAGGTCTGCAGGCTAAAGAGATCCATTTATAGATTGAAGCAAGCTTCTCGAAGTTGGAATCTTCGATTTGATGAGGCAATAAGAGGTTACGGCTTTATCAAGAGCGAAGATGACGCCTGTGTATACAGAAAATTCAGTGGGAGCTTGGTGACATTTCTGGTCTTGTATGTCGACGGCATACTACTCATCGGAAACGACATCCCTAGTCTTCAAGCTGTGAAGACATGGTTGGGAAAGTGTTTTGAGATGAAAGACTTAGGGAAGGCCGCCTATATCCTAGGCGTGAGGATCTACTGGGATAGATCCAAGAAGCTCCCAGCCCTTAGTCAGAGTACTTACATTGATAAGGTCCTGGAGAGGTTCAGCTTGAGCAATCTAAGAAAGGATACCTTCCAGTGAGACATGACCTTATTCTCTCCAAGAGCCAGTGTCCCACAACACAGGCTGAGAGGGAAGACATGGGTCGAGTACCCTATGCTTCGGCAGTAGGTTCGATTATGTATGCAATGTTGTGTGCTAGACCAGACGTGGCTTATGCTGTGAGCATAACCAGCAGATACCAATCTAATCCAGGTTTGCAGCACTGGGTTGCTGTAAAGAACATTCTGAAGTATCTGAGAAGAACTAAAGATTTGTTCTTGGTCTATGGGGGACAGGAAGAGCTCAGTGTTTAGGGCTACACTAACGCATCGTTCCAGTCTGACCCTGATGACTTCAGATCGCAGGCCGGCTATGTGTTCAAGGTGAATGGTGGCGCTCTATGCTGGAAATCCTTCAAGCAGTCCACTATTGCTGATTCTACGACCGAGGCTGAGTATGTCGCCGCTTCTGAGGCAGCCAAAGAAGCCGTTTGGATTCGAAAATTCATATCTGAACTTCAGGTGGTTCCAGCTGCTATGGATCCGATCGAGCTCTATTGTGACAACAATTGAGCGATTGCACAGGCAAAGGAACCAATGTCTCATCAAAAATCCAAACACATACTTAGAAGATTTCACCTGATCAGAGAGATCATTGACCGAGGTGATGTCAAGATAAGCAGAGTTGACACAAATAACAATATGGCAGACCCACTGACCAAGGCTTTGGCACAGCAGAAGCATGATGGTCATATGAGGGACATGGGGTTGAGATTTCTCAACAACTAAGTCTAAGTACAAGTGGGAGATTGTTGATGTATATGCCCTTGGACTCGTTGTTGGTCCATCTTGTACTACTTGACCTTGATATTGATATATCATTCTGGCATTGTCGTTATTATGCTATGTTTACATCTGCGATTATGTACATGGATAATAATGTCCCTAGAGACAGATTGTATCTGTGCTCAAGCTTGGTGCTTGGCGATTTCTCCTTTTTTCCTCTCCTCTTGGCATTCGCAAGGTTGGACCTTGGCGAGTTTCCATCATCCCTCTCCTTGGCGCCTTCTACTTGTGAGTGGCGCAAGTTCTTAAGGAAGACTCCCAGAGGTGTGGATCTTCTTCCCGAGGCTAGCACCGGGCGTGGAAGAAGAGAACTCGAGCATCGGCTGTGTGCGAGACTGCAGAGGGCGGACATTTGGACGCCTGCATCGCATCCTTCTTCTTCGTTACAAGGTATCATCTCCTACTCACCGTGTCGATTCCTTCACATGACTCGATCTTCTGGGTTTTTGGGACTGGCCTGTTTCGAGGATTGCTTCCGCTGTGCTTGTTTCTAAAATTTTAAAATCCCAGGGGTTTCCCAACAGTGGTATCAGAGGCATCTTGCAAACTCGAACGGTGTTTTATGCTTTGAATGTATGCTCATATGCCATCTCAAATTTTTTAAAAAATTTGCATATGCGCATAGGTTTTTCTAAGTAGGAAAAATAGTAAGTTTTTCGTTCTTGACATCTATTCGATTTCTCTGATTTTTTGCTTTCTTCACATGGTGGGATAGACCCATATGTGAGAGAATTAATTTCTCCCTATGTATGTAGGATAGACCTACTGTGTGGGACTTGTCACGATTATGGGGCATGGTTATTGTCCTAATCTTGGCAGGTTAAGGATTGCAAGGGTAGGCGGCAAGCGTGCTTAGAGCATGCATGCGTCATTTGTGGACTCCCGAGAGAAACGAAAAATCCTAGATTTGTGAACCGACGTTGAGGTTGAAAGATGTGTTTTCTAAGAAACTAAAACTAAAGTTTTATGTTTTCATGAGCATATATAAATGCATGAGATGATTGCACATCGCAGCGAGGGCGAGTGGCGGATGGGACATCCACATTGACTTGGGTAAAGAGGCGAGATGGAAAAAGTGGACGGGACGACGGGCGCGGCTCGCGGCGTCCGAAACAGGATTATTCCCCCATCTCTCCTCCGGCGAACTCTTCCAATTTTGGGTTCCCGTCGGTTTCCTCGTCGGACGCCGTTCGTCGGCAAAGTTCTCAACGCGTTCCGGTGGTGTGGGTGGGTGGTGGAATGCCCGGGAGAGCTCCGTCCCCCTCTTGTTTGTCGCCGTCATTTCTTCCCCGCGTCCTTCTTCTCCGTCGCCAACTATGTCGTCGTAGCTGCCACCCGCCGTTCAAATCGCCTCGGAAGGCGGCGTCTCTTCCATTTCATCGACGGGAAGGAGCCGGCGGCCGAGTTATCACCGAGGTACACTCGACTCCCCTTGTCTTCCGTTCCGGTCGAGCGCGCTGCTCCCGGCGATGCCTCTTTACAGCTTATTTCTCATCATCGTTTTGCCTATCTTGGCCGATCTTTCCTCCCTCCACCTCCGGCTGCCGGCCCGTCTGCGCGCGGGAAGTTCTGGAACCCTCGTGCCTGCGTGTGTGAGTTCTACCAGTCGCCTGCATGCGACTTCTACCCAGTTGCTCCGCCTGCGTGCGGTGGTCCTCCCTCTTCGGTAGGTTTCGATGTAGTAGCTGGTGGTCGGACTCTGGGTGGCGGCCAAAGTTGGAGCAGCATTAGCAGACGTCGTCTGGGTAGTGTGGAGTAGCGCCGTCTCCGGCCAAATCCGGTTGTAGCATGGGACGAGTGAGCGGGCGGCTCTTCCTTCCTCTTCGAGTCCTCACGCGAGCGAGGTGGTCGGCCGGCTCTTCGGTCTACCAACGGACGCACGTGAGACGTGCTTGGGCTGTTCTGTCCTTGGTCGACGTGTACGCACGTGCGACTCTGGATAGTGATCCCACGGTCGGATTTTCCTCCACGCCAGTGTGCGAGCATGGGTACCGGCCGAGCTCTTCTTGTCACCGGCGTGCGACGCCGTGTGGACAACCGTCTACGATCGCCGGGCGCCGGCTTGATCCGACGGACACGGGAGTGAGTCCCGTTTGGGTTCGGGTGAACCCATTCGACTTGACGACACTGGTCTTCGGTGAATCGTCGACATTGACCTGAGTCGTGTTGGAATGGCAACGATCCTAGTTGAGTCCATAGTCGGGTTGGGAGGGATCTACTCCACCAGTCGCGCCCAATCCGACGGTTTAGACCATTGAGATATCTGCGTTGATGTATTTCGACTCGAGTCAAGCGTTGACTCATATAAAAATAATTTAAAAAAATATTACCGTAAACGTAGTCGTGACAGTAGGCTACTTTACACTCATCAATAATAGCTTTAAATCCTGCAACAAAGTATTTAACAAACCCTTAGGCCGATATGGGAGTGCGGGGTGGGTGTGAAATGCACCACAGTCCACAATGCAACTAGTAGTCTACATTATAATAGATATCATCGCTTTCATAATTAATGTTGTTTTAAAAATATATACAATAATTGCTTGAATGAGGAGATATGAGAAACTTCTTCACTTTTAATAGCTATATCTGTCTTAGCTTTTAATAGTTATCATCACTCTCATATTTGATGTGTGTTTATAAAGAATTTATAGTAACTACCTAACTGAGGACCCAGAAGGAGCTGCTTCACTTTTACACTCTCACAGTGGGCTTAGTGGGAGGCAGGGAGACAAACGAGGGGAGCTCCCTAGGGGAAGAGAAGGAGGTAGGGGAGTGGGGACGAGCTCATAGTAAGGGAGGGGGGAGGCAAAGGGGCCAAGGGGAACTCATGGGTGGAAGAGAGGAAGGTGAGGGGTAAGGCGGCTTGTGGGGATAAAAAGAAGGAGGCGGAGTGGGCAAAGGACTCATCTACTTAGGGCTAGTTTGGTTCTGCTGCGCTGTGACAGTTGCACTGTCATTATACAACCTACTGTTAAGGGTGTTTGGTGGATATAATTGTGCTGTCATCATAGTAAGTATTATTAAAGTTATTTTGTAAATTTATTGTGTTGTTAATTAATAAATAAATATTAATTATTAAAATATATTAAAGCTATAACTATATAAATAAATATTAATTTAATAAAATATTAATTAAATAATTAATTTTAATATAAAATTTAATTATTATTTTTTAAAATATATAAATTAATATTATATATTTTATAATAAAACATAATTATTTTAATAAAATTATTAAATTTTATAAGATCAAATAATTAATGTTAACATAAAATTTAATGATTATTTTAATACATATTTAATATTATATATATTATATTTAAAATTTAATTTAATTATTAGTATATTATATATATATATATAATAACATATATTTTAAAATTTAATAGATATAATTAATTGTTATGTATATAATAATTAAAAAATAAAATATTTTTAATCAAAAGAAAAAACAAGAGGTGAAAAAATAGCTGTGCTGCTGGGATTCGACTTCCCCACTCACCAATTTCATGCACGCGCATCGAAGCAAAGGGCAGCAACCGAAGCAAGGGGAGCTTGCTTCTGTGAACAGTACCCGTGATGGTAGTGTTCCACTTCCACAGCATCGCACTAATAAAAGTTGGGATAGTTTTGACTACTTCCGCCGCCATTCTGAGCGCTGCATGAAGCGCCGCAATTTCAAACGAGCACATATATTTTAATACAAACTTGTTTTACGTTATTAATAACAAAAGTGTTAACTTGTTTTGAGTTTCATACTTTTTTAATCAAATATACTCATCAATGATATGCCATTCTTTCCGGTCTCGAGATTGGAGTAATGGAGAGAGATTGTGGGCCGGTTTTTTTGTGGGCAAGAAAAAAAAGAGGGAAGAATAAAAAGAAAAAAAAATAATAAGATTGGTAATAAAGAAGGGAAGAAAAGTGTTTTCTTTTTTTTTGAGAGAACAAAGAAAAGAAAAAAATGATCTTTTTTTTCTTCTAAATCTGCCTTTTCAACAAATCAAGATAAAAGAAATTTTTTTTTCTTTCTTTTTCTCTAATAAAACAGACTCTTAGAGTCACTGAATATTTAATAAACTAGAAAAAACTGTTGCTTAAGAGCAAAAAAAACTGCTGCTTAAAAGTAGTCCATAACCAAATAACCTATGAGTTGACCACATTTATTTATGAAAAAGTAATTTAGCAAATCATATCAATTCTAGCAACACATCTGATGCTACATGTAACTTTGATAATTAACTCATACGCTAATGAAGGAAATCGTGCCAACTTGAGTTCACTGGCTTTCTCTGGCACGCTGATGTTAACCGCTGACTTGTTCTCAGATGCAGTAGCTACACATGAAAAAAAATTTTGTAGAACAGTACCCTTTTGTGATAATCGCAGGAGAGTTTCGCATCTTTCTCGCACGCATCTTAAAGCATATCTGTTATATGTTATTTTGAGATTTATATGATACAATATTATACGATAATATACTAATGTTATATGATAAAAGTGTTATACGATAATGTATAAGTGTTATACGATAAAGATCATATAACATACTTGTATTATGATATAATATGTATTGTTAACATATCGTATAACATATATGTATTATCGTATAACACGTCTATCATATAACATTAATACATTATCGTATAACACTGTATCATATAAATCTCAAAATAATATATAACAAGTACATTTTTAGAAGCATGCGAGAAAGATGCGGGGGACCCTCCTGCAATCGTCGCAGAAAGGTACCGTTCCGCAAAATTTTTTTTCCCTACACATCTAGCGGATTTGACAAAAAGGTCTTTCTGGGTTGACTAAGTTCGTTGAATACCTTGACTCGTCTCACTTGCTCCTATAAGACTCATCCTTTCCTCTTCCAATCGTCCCCCTTCTTGACCTAGGAACCATAAGCAAGGCCATCTACTAGTCGTTCGATGCCAGAAAAACATGGATCTTAAAACTAGATCACTGCATACAACGGCTAATATGTAACCCTAATTGAAATTTCTTAGACAAGCACTTGTCTCCCTCTTGACCGATCGCCGCCTCCGCTTGCCGAAACTGCCATATGACCTCAAACGCCGCCCTACCGAAGAGCCCCATGCCCACGGCCCCAACCACCATGTGATAGCCCCTCGCCGTCAATTCCTCAGGCGGATCGTGCGCCATCGTGAACCACACCTCCCGCCGCAAATAAGGCTCTCCAGCGAAGCGCCACCTCCTTCCGCTGCAGCGTCGACGTCTGTTAGTGTACCGCCCATGTGGCGGGTTTATTCAAGGCGATCCAGGAAGATGAGGAGGTAGGCGGTTCAGGGAGACGAGGAGGTGGGAGATGAGGAGGAGGATGGTTCAGGGAGACGAGGAGGCGGATAGGTACGAGGAGGCGGGAGATGAGGAGGCGGATAGGTATTTAAGGGGAAAGGGAGGAAGAGAGTAGGGGCATGTGGTGTTATCTTTTGTGAGCGCTAGGGTTGGTTCTCGCCGGAAGATCTCCGGTTGAGGTAGCGTCTTGTTCGTGTTATCTTTTGTGTCTTGTTCATGTTCTTGGAATAGTCAGGAGTCTTGTGTTGGAACTTGTCCTTTGTTCAATAAGATCTCGTTAATTCGTCTTTATACTCCGAGTTATTGTTGTGTTCGTATCAATTGGTCCGACCTGTCGGATCCTGGAGAAGGAGACAGCAACGCTGCGGCACAAGCACTGAGCGGCGGGAGCACTGATGACGACCACAAGAAGTGAAGCTCGGGTGGATTATCTAGAGAAAACCTTGGGGGAATTGCAAGCGTCAATGGCTGCAGTACAGGCCACCCTGCAGACGGCGGGAGAGGACCGAGACAGGGAGGTTCTGGCTTTGACTGAGGAGCGATGGCAAGTGGTAGAGGAGCGCCACCAGCACCAAGAGCAAATCTCGGAACTGAACCATCGCCACTTGGAAATCGACCACCGACTTGAGACCCTCGACGAGATGCGCACCATATTGGCCGATATCACAAAGGAGAAGAGGGCAGAGCATCTAACTATCTATTCCACCGGTGGAGGCTCTCGTGGGGCACGGGGTCTCGAAGAAGGAGCAGACACACCAGATGTTCAGAATGAACCCTACCGGCAACCATGGATGCGAGAAGAGCGTTGGGTCCAACCTGAGATGGGGAGCGGTGCATAGGTTCTGGGGCCGAATATGGAGGTGAGGCGACACGGTGGGGGTCATTTTGGAGCAGACATGGATCGAGGCTATGGAGGAAATGATGAACGACGACTCATACACAGACATGTAGAGTTACCTACTTTTGATGGCACAGATCCGGTCGGCTGGATAGCTAGGGCAAAGCAGTACTTTGACATTCAAGGAACATCGGAGGATCATAAGGTTCAGTTGGTGTTCATCAGCATGGAAGGTCCCGCTAACCACTGGTTCAGGTGGTTAAGGAGGCGAACCCCTAATGTGACGTGGGAAGGGTTGAAGGTAGAGTTGATTTAGCGGTACAGCGATTGTCCAGCCACAAATGCCTATGAGCACCTAGCTGCGTTGGATCAGGGAAACAGAACGGTGACTGAATATATCATGGTTTATGAAGAAATTGTCTCCCAAATACCTGACTTGACTGAACAACAATATATAGGTTTTTTCTTGAAGGGACTGAGATCAGGAATTCGGGAATGCGTGCGGGCATTTTTGCCCAGCACAATACTACGGGCCATGACCTTAGACCACGTTATTAAAAAGGAGACCATAGGAGGCGGCGAGTGATAGGGCCTAGACGGCTGCTACCGTAAGTGCACGGTCTATCGCGTAATAAAAAGATCGAACCCACAGGGACTAGGGTCAAGTACTAACTGATCGGTTAATCAATAGCTAGGTGATCGAAAGGGTGTAGAAGTGTCACTAATCCTAAAGCAAGTAATTAAACTAATACGGACTAAAAGTAAACAATGCAGGAAACAAGCAAACGGGGTTTTAAGATTATGACCGAAGAACGCATGAAGATTAAAGCTTGGAGTTTTAAATAAAGTTTCACCTAAGTTCTCAAGGTAATCCTTCCTAGGGTACAACCGCGCTCCCTCTCAGGACACGGTCTAGTATCCGTCTTAACCCAAGTCTCCTACTCTCGTGGCTTACTAGGGTTAAGGTGTATCCAATGGGATTTGTGAAAGATTAGGGTTCCTCGAGTGATTTCGAGTGCTCTCGCAACACGAAATCACCAGTCCAGTCTAGGGGTTCCGATAGTCAAGGTTCACGTCTCAGTCCTTCCCTCGACATCTAAAGCATGCATACATATGGCCAGTATGTAAACAAGAATTAAAACATCCTAAACATGAATAAGAACAAAGATAAATAGAGAGAAATATAGATCAAGTTATATTATCAAGCATTCTTACAGTGGGCTACGCCCAAACCCCGAAAATAAGATTATGCTATGGTATACATCGTTAAATACATAGAATCTCTCATGAAAATAGAATCAAACCCAGGGGAATGGTAAATATTTGATGGGAGACGGCTCAGCGTGATCCTCCACGTCGGAACGAAGAGAGAAACCCGCCGGAACAGTGTCGTCGATCGGAAAATCGCCCAAAACCCTAAGTTGTTGCCGTTTCGCTTCGTTCTCCCTCGTTGCTTGCCCAAATCCGATGATTTCGGTCCCAACTCGTTCGTATCAAAGTTGGGAAGGTGCTCCCCAAATTTCGTCCAATTCCGAGCCTAGAATAGAAAGATATTGCCGAAATACCGGACGCCTGTCGAGCAGTCCTCGTGATGCACGACCGTGTATCGGTGCACGGTCACGCCCGTGCACGGTTCTGTCGCGGGGTCACTTATGGATCACGGCCGTGCATGGGTGCACACCTATGGCCGTGTACGCCTCGGTGAAACCTGGAGTAGCAGGATCATGCACGTCCGTGCATGGGTACACACTCATGACCGTGCATCCTGTAGAAAGCTCTGATTTGGCTGAAATTTGGCAGGTAGCTTCGTCTCATCATGGGAAATCATCTCATACCTTCAGATTCTCCAATTCCACTGATTTTGGGGTCAAATACCTACATTTCATTAAAACAGAGGAAAAGTGAAGGTTTTGAAGAATATGAAGCATTTGAGTAAATATATGAGACGAAACATGCATTATCCTCTAAAATAAGAATGAAATTGGGTCACGAAATATCATATTTTTGCATGTCATCAAAATACATCAAACTTAAAGTTTTGCTTGTCCTTAAGAAATTGAATTGTCTAGAACACAGTGATGACATGGAATAAGAAATCTCAAAGTAGCTCAACTAGGTCTAATAAGGTTAATGGTTAAACACAACAACTCTTCAGGTTATAATGCAATATGGAAAACAAATTAAACCAATTATCATGAATATAATATATTAAAGCATGCCATGTTATATTACCAAAAACCTCTATACTGCATCTCACACACACATGATATAATTGATCAAGCCGCTAAAAAGACATATAATTGTGCATTAAGTCATGAGAAAATAGCATCAGTACCACATAGTCCCTATGTGGTGCCTTTTTTTAAAAAAAAAAACGACAGTGCCAAGTGCCAAGCTTTGCTTCGGTACCACTTCGATACCACTGTCATTATTGAAAATCATGGGGTTAGTGCCAAGTATGATGAACTTAGGTACCACTATCCCTTTTGCTGGTAAGATGCTAAGAATAGTGCCAAGTGGAAATACAAGGTGCAATGTATAAGAACACTTCGGTACCACTATTTTTATTTCTAATCCCCATGACAAAGTGAACAAGTGAAGTAGAGTGAAGAAACAAGAATCAAGCAATCATGACACATGAGATGCATTCCAAGGCAAAGGTAAAGTAACAAGCATTCTCTTCAAGATTTTATCAATAATCAATTGGGTTAATTACATCAATCAACTACAGGAAACCCAAGAATCATATGTGCAAATCATAACCATTATAGACCATAGGTAAATTAAAGTCAAGATTCCCATCCCAAGCAATCAAGTAGGCATAGAACAATGCAATACTAAAGGTCAAAGCAAATATCATGAATGAAAAGAGTGGGGTTGGGTAAGACACTATAGATGTTGATACAACTAAGAAAACTAAAACATGCAACTAAGAATGTAATAAACTAAAAGCAGATAGATGCAAACTAATAACTAAGATAAACTACTGGAAAAACAGAAAGATGACCAAGTGACGGGTGAAACCAAAGAAACTCATCCCCAACGCCGACGTAGTCTCGCCTGAATCTCATGCACAGACTCTAAAATAGAGGACTGTGTTCGTCCTTGGCGCTCCACTTCTACCTCAAGTTGTTGGATCCGGTAATTGCCGTCAGAGACAAACAGATGAGTCTCTTCCTGTGCATCCCGGATAAAGCGGACATAGGCCTCAATGCGGTCGAGCTGGGTAGAAGGGCGCTGCTGAGCAGGTTGTGGTGGTTCAGTGGCAAGAGGTACATCCACATCTTCAACTGCTTCTACTCTCCAGTTCCGCCGCTCACGAATTGTGGTGCGTGCAGGGTTTGGCAGCGGCAACTTCACATCGCTCCCGGGGAAGATCAAGCTATAAAGTGCACCTTCCTTCACTATCATCCGCATCGAAACGCAGGAATCGAGATCAAGTCGGCAATTGTCCCAGGCTTGCTCCATTTGGTAGGGATGAATCCCTAGTGCGCGAGCGATAGGGGTGAGAAGTCCCCCGAGAGCTATTGCACCTTTCGGTGCCCTTGATACTTTCTAGAGTTGTCGGGCAAAGTGAAAAGCAATGTTGAGGTGGACTCCATGCAGCATAGCCCAAAGAAATTGAAGCTCAGATGCTCTGATTAAGCCATCAGACACTCCTCGTCCAAAGATAGTATGTGCCATGACACGATGCACATACTTCAAAACAGGATTTTTGAGGCAGGTGGCTCTAGCTGTCCTGGTGTCAAAGGGTCTCAGGTCGGTCAGTTCAGCCCAGAAATTGCTATCATTGAATGTTGTAGGTGTGAGCCTTGTCCCGTCTGTAGGAAAACCATATATAGAGTTCAGCTCTGTCAGTGTCAACACATACTCAGCGTTGTTGAGTCTGAAGGATAGACTGCCGTCGTCATCGTCAGTGTGGATGCTAGCATGGAACTCCATAGAAGACAAGAACTCCAATACAATGGGGATGTAGGTGGGGTAGCAGATGGTGAAGAATTATTTCCATCCTATGCGTTGAAACAACCATTGTACATCTTCATAGAAGCCAAGAGTGTTGAGAGTGCCATGATCGAGGAATCTGGTGGTGATCACTGGGCGGTGTGCGAGGGCAGTAAGCTTGGCAAGTTGCTCTGGATCACGGCAGATGATCCCGTATGGTGTAGGCGGCAAGGCAGGTGGCGGATGAGGCTCGCCGGCGGCGTGAGAAGAGGAGGCGTGATGCTTGGACGTGACTTGCTTGCGTCGAGACATCCTGGAAGTGTAGGAGAGTGACAGAAGGGTAGCTGGTGCCGAGTAGGAAGCTTTGGAGGCATCGGCGACGATGAAAGACGGTCGGCGGCGGCGGAATCGCGGCCAGCGACCGAAACTAGGGCAGCGTCGAACAGTGTCATGAGGCACGGATCGACGCCGGAAATATGGGGGAAACAATCACTGGAGGTCTGAGAAGACGATGGAAGGTCATCGGCGGTCGATCGGGCATCGGAGGCGGCGGATCGGGAAGGTGGCAGCGGCGCTAGGGTTTCGTGCACGGGTGTGCACGAAGCTGTGTATGGGACGCTCTTTTATGCAAATTCGTGCACGGCCGTGTATGAGTTCATGGCTTGGCCCGTGTAGCTCTCGGTCAGATTCATCCAACAAAGTTCACTTACGATGCATGGCCGTGCGTCGGTGCACGGGCACGCCCCTGCCCGTGCACGTCACGGGCGTGCTCTTCGTCACGGGCGTGCTCTTCGCTCGGGTAAAAGTTTCTTCAGCCGGTCACGGGCGTGCTCTTCGTCACACCCCCTGCCCGTGCACGTCTCTGTTTGTGCATGGGTGAAATAACCGAGCCGTGCACGCCCGTGCATGGATGCACGGGTGCGACCGTGCATGGCTCGGTGATGCCTGAAAAATCCAGAAAAATTTCCATCAGTGTGGTACAGCTTATAGAGCAGGAATATGAAATAAAAACTAGAAAATAACAATGTCTAAATGATGAAAATAACTAAGAAAGTATAGAAATGCAAAAGAGAGTGTAAGAATGCAAAAGAGGTTGGGTTGCCTCTCAACAAGCGCTTCTTTAGGGTCATTAGCTTGACCAAATTGATGCTCATGGTGGGTTTGGTGGTGGAAAGGCTAAGTAGGTGGCATGAAGCCTCTGCCTTCGTTGTCTCCCGTGAATTGTACCTATTAAAATAATCATGAAGTATAAAAATTTCTCTCTAACTGTTTTCATAGAACATGGATTAACAAAATGACAAAACACATAGGCTGTCCCAAGGTCAACTAAAATTTCATCTCTAAATGGCTCCAACTCCTTCTTTTTCAGATCAGCTCCTGTGGCATCGTCAGTGTGTGTCATCATTGCCACCATCTCATCTCCTTCTAGATCAGTAGAGTTGTAGGGTCTATCTCCAAAGTATTCAGGAAAGACTTATGGAAAGAGCGCCATCTTGCTCCCTGACTGAGCGGTAATCTCCTTCAACACCTCTCCGTTCTTCCTAGGACCTGAAAAACAAAATTGGTTATCAGTAGCCGGAAAATCAAATGACAAATTACTTCCTTCAGCGCAAAAGGTCATCGTTCTGTGTGGGATATCGATTATAGCTCTGATCGCGGTAAGGAAAGGTCTGCCCAATATAAGAGGGAAGAGTAGGTTCTCAGCTATGTCTAGGATCACAAAATCTACCGGAATGAATATTCCTTTAAATCGCAGTGGTATGTCTTTGGCAATCCCCAACGGGTGAAGTCTAGAACCGTTTCCAAACTGCAGTACTTAAGATGTTGATGTGAGAGTTCCCAAGTTCAGCTTCTCATAGGTTACGGCAGAGATTATGCTGACCCCAGAGCCTAAATCCAATAGTGCTCTATCAAATGCTGTGTCCCCAATCTTGCATGGTATATCAAAACTACCAGGGTCTTCAACTTTGAGAAATGGCTGCTTGTGTATGGGATCTTCAGAATTCTTAGCAGTCACCATTACTTTTCCGGTGGCGGGTGTGTTGAGGGTCTCATGATGTGGTTCCTCTTCTTGGCTTGCAGGTTCGTCCTCTTCATCTCCCACGTATTTAGCTTCAGGTTCCTCCAATTACTCAACGCCACTTGTCATAACGGCATTGCACTGATCTATGGGATTTGCTTTAGGTTGAGCTGGGAGCATCCCTGGGGTTCTCAGTAACGAACTGGTTCGCTCGTCCAGTTCCGTGATCCAGCTTTCCATCATCTTTGGTGAGTGAAGACAGAGTCCACCTTCATGTTCAGTTGGCGAATCTGCTCACTCACAGAGTCATTATGCTTCATTTGAGTTGCCATGAAGTTTTCCAACATTGACTTTAGCCTGGACCTCTGTGGAGGATTTTGTTGTCCTTGATTAGCAGATGGATGCTGTATACCGGGAGGCCTGAAATTAGAAGAAAAATTCTGATTAGAAAAGTTAACAGGAGGATTTTGCCCTTGATTTAACCTGTAGGAGAAATTCGAGTGATTTCTCCATCCCGGATTGTATGTGTTCGAATAAGGGTCGTTCTGGTTCCTGAAGTTCCCAATGACATTGACTTGTTCAGAAGGGGCGCTCAAGATGTGGCAGTTATCAGCAGAATGCCCTATCACACCACAAACATCACAAGTCAAAGAATTAGAAGCAGAGACATTAATAGAATCAATCTTAGAAGAAAGTGAATCTACTTTTGCCATTAGAGAATCAATTGAGTTAGCATCAAACTTCCCTGAATTTCAAGTATGCTGGCTCCTCTCTCCTGACCACTGATAATGGTTGAGAGCCATGTCCTCTATCAGTTGCATCGCATCATCATAGTTCTTGTTCATTAATGCCCCACCAGCAGCAGCATCTACAGAAAGTCTGGTCTGGTATAGCAATCCACTGTAGAAGGTGTGAATGATAACCCATTTCTGTAGAACATGGTGCGGGCACATCCTCAATAATTCTTTGAAACAGTCCCATGCTTCATACAAGGACTCTCCTTCTCGTTGGGCAAAATTGGTCATTTGATTCCTGAGCTGGGCGGTCTTACTCGGTGGGAAGTACTTTGACAGAAAGGCTTGTGATAGCTGTTCCCACGTCGTGATTGATGCCTGCGATAAAGACTGCAACCATGCCCTAGCTCAATCCCTAAGAGAAAAAGGGAAGAGTCTCAATTTAATAGCATCAGGATGAGCACCGTTAATCTTTAAAGTATCGCAACATTCTAGAAAAATTGATAAATGGAGATTTGGATCTTTAGTGGCTGCTCCACTGAATTGGTTCTACTGCACCATCTGTACAAGTGATGGCTTGATCTCGAAGTTGTTAGCTTCGATAGCAGGCCGCGATATACTCGAGTGCACGCTAGAGATGGTGGGGGCTGCATAATCTTTCAAGGAGCGAGTGGCTTCCATCGTTTGACTGTCAGAAAACTTGCCTTCAAGCTTAAGCTTTTTCAAATTTCTTTTGACTTGATGGAAAGTGCGCTCGATCTCCGGGTCTTCAGGTACAAGTTTTCCTGTTCTAGTAGTGTTCCTGGGCATAAACAAGTACCTAGATAGAAAAGATTAGTAGCACTGCACCAATAAAAAAGAAAAACTACAACTAAAAATAAAAACCAAATAAACAAAACAAAAGGCAAATAAAATCTAACTAAACCTAGTCTATCAATCTTCTAATCGTGTTAATATTGGCAACCTAGTCCTCGGGCAACGGCGCCAAAAACTTAATAGGGCCTAGACGGCTGCTACCGCAAGTGCACGGTCTATCGTGTAATAAAAAGATCGAACCCACAGGGACTAGGGTCAAGTACTAACTGATCGGTTAATCAATAGCTAGGTGATCGAAAGGGTGTAGAAGTGTCACTAATCCTAAAGCAAGTAATTAAACTAATGCGGACTAAAAGTAAACAATGCAGGAAACAAGCAAACGGGGTTTTAAGATTATGAGAGAAGATCGGGGTTTTAGGTTTCACCACACCGAAGAACGCATGAAGATTAAAGCTTGAAGTTTTAAATAAAGTTTCACCTAAGTTCTCAAGGTATTCCTTCCTAGGGTACAGACGCGCTCCCTCTCAGGACACGGTTCGGTATCCGTCTTAACCCAAGTCTCCTACTCTCGTGGCTTACTAGGGTTAAGGCGGATCCAATGGTATCTATGAAAGATTAGGGTTCCTCGAGTGATTTCGAGTGCTCTCGCAACACGAAATCACCAGTCCAGTCTAGGGGTTCCGATAGTCAAGGTTCACCTCTTAGTCCTTCCCTCGACATCTAAAGCATACATATATATGGTCAGTATGTAAACAAGAATTAAAACATCCTAAACATGAATAAGAACAAAGATAAATAGAGGAAAATATAGATCAAGTTATATTATCAAGCATTCTTATAGTGGGCTACGCCCAAACCCCGAAAATAAGATTACGCTATGGTATACATCGTTAAATACATAGAATCTCTCATGAAAATCGAATCAAACCTAGGGGAATGGTAAATCTTTGATGGGAGACGGCTCAGCGTAATCCTCCACGTTGGAACGAAGAGAGAAACCCGCCGGAACTGTGTCGTCGATCGGAAAATCGCCCAAAACCCTAAGTTGTCGCCGTTTTGCTTTGTTCTCCCTCGTTGCTTTCCCAAATCAGATTATTTCAGTCCCAAAGCGTTCGTGGCTAAGTTGGGAAGGTGCTCCCCAAATTTCGTCCAATTCCGAGCCCAGAATAGAAAGATATTGCTGAAATACCGGACGCCTGTCGAGCAGTCCGCGCGATGCACGGCCGTGTATCGGTGCACGGTCACGCCCGTGCACGGTTCTGTCGCGGGGTCACTTATGGATCAAGGCCGTGCATGGGTGCACACCTATGGCCGTGTATGCCTCGGTGAAACCTGGAGTAGTAGGATCATGCACGGCCGTGCATGGGTACACACCCATGCGTGCATGGGTACACACCCATGACTGTGCATCCTGTAGAAAGCTCTGATTGGGCTGAAATTTGGCAGGTAGCTTCGTCTCATCATGGAAAATCGTCTCATACCTTCAGATTCTCCAAATTCCACTGATTTTGGGGTCAAATACCTACATTTCATTAAAACAGAGGAAAAGTGAAGGTTCTGAAGAATATGAAGCATTTGAGTAAATATATGAGACGAAACATGCATTATGCTCTAAAATAAGAATGAAATTGGGTCACGAAATATCATATTTTTACATGTCATCAGCGAGCTCAAGAATCCTAATGCTTCTGGCGTAACCCCTGGAAAGAGTGTATCTGGCGTGGGGGGATTTTCTTCTAGCAAACCTTCATGGGTGTTGGCGACACCATCGTTGACAAGGGGAAGTGGAAATCAATCACCATCAGTCCCACAAGGAGGAACAAGAGGAGACAGCGGTCTACATACCTTCTCGAGGGAAGCGAGTCATGCCCGCTCATCATCGGGAAGCGTGGCACAGGGTGATTGAGCCAAAGGGGGGGAGAACTATGTTGTACCAAGATTATATCAGCAAAAGGGAAAAAGGGTTATGTTTTCGGTGCAACCAACCCTATCATCTCATGCATCAATGTGGTAACAAGAGTCTTCGCATCACTCTGCTTGCAGAAGATGATGAAGTGCTGGAGGTAATCCAAGAAGGGGAGATTGGAGGGCCAACCGACTCATGCGGGGGTGAAGGAGAATCGGGTTCTCCCACGTGCTACCAAATGGAGTTGTCCCTTTATTCGACAGGCGGCATATCAGGACCACGAACCATGAAACTCAAGGGAGAATCGTGGTTCCAGCTCACTCTAACTGGGTACAAACCTTTTTCCAGGAGTGTCACAGTACACCCACTGGGGGACATTCTGGCGCTTATCGCACATATCAACGAATTGCAGACAATGTTTAGTGGATCAGCATGAAAAAGGATGTTTACAGAGCTGTAGCAGAATGTGCGATCTGTCAACAGCAGAAGTACCAAACCACATCACCTGTCGGGTTACTTCAACCCTTACCAATTCCAAATCGTGTGTGGGAGGATATAGCGATGGATTTCATTACCGGGCTACCACGATCCAAGGGAGTGGATGTGATCCTAGTAGTGGTTGACAGGTTATCTAAGTATGGCTATTTTTGCGCACTTAAACATCCATACTCTACTAGCTCAGTGGCAGAATTATTTACTAAAGAAATAGTTAAGTTGCATGGAGTCCCAAATTCTATTGTCAGTGATCGGGACCCAGTCTTTATCAGCAAATTTTGGTCAGAGCTGTTTCACCTACAAGGAACCCCGGCTTTGAATGAGTTCCTCCTACCACCCGGAGACCGATGGACAATCTGAGGTGCTCAACCGCTGTCTCGAGACTTATTTACGTTGTTTTGCCTCGGAACAACCCAAGGATTGGGCCTTATGGCTGCATTCGGCGGAGTATTGGTACAACACGAGCTTTCATTCGGCAGCCGGTCAGACACCTTTCGAGGTAGTGTACAGTCGTCCACCACCCACCCTCCACGGATATGTTTTGGCTGAATCAGCCGTGGATGCTGTGGAGCGTACCTTGTTGGATCGAGGCGAGATACTGCGGCAACTTAAATATAATCTATACCGGGCTCAACAGAGAATGGTTAAATTTGCAAATGTGCACCGACGCGATGTGAGTTATCGTGTCGGCAACTTGGTCTTTGTTAAATTCCAACCCCACCGGCAACACTCAGTGGTTCGGCGGGTCAATCAAAAACTTGCCCCCATTTTTTTGGTCCCTTCCGTATCGCTCAGCGTATCGGCATAGTGGCTTATCGTCTTGACCTTCCTTCTCATTCCAAGATACACCCCGTTTTTCATGCGTCACAACTTAAATAGGCTTGTGGGACACATGTGGCGCAAGCGGATTTACCAGCAGGATTGGAGACTGAACTCTCCACTCAGTGTACTCCAACGGCCATTCTCGCCACTCAGAGCGTTTACAGAGGAGCAGAATCGATCATCCAATGGCTCATCCGTTGGAACTCCAAGTCTGACGAGGAGGCTACGAGGGAAGAGGAGGACATTATACGCTAGCAATTTCCTGAATTCATCCACAGCCTTAGGGATAAGGCTGTTCTTCGAGAGGGCGGTATTGTTAGCGTACCGCCCATGTGGCGGGTTTATTCAAGGCGATCCAGGAAGACGAGGAGGCGGGAGACCAGGAGGCGGATGGTTCAGGGAGACGAGGAGGCGGATAGGTATTTAAGGGGAAAGAGAGGAAGAGAGTAGGGGCATGTGGTGTTATCTTTTGTGAGCACTAGAGTTGGTTCTCGCCGGAAGATCTCCGGTTGAGGTAGCGTCTTGTTCATGTTATATTTTGTGTCTTGTTCATGTTCTTTGAATAGTCAAGAGTCTTGTGTTGGAACTTGTCCTTTATCCAATAAGATCTCGTTAATTCGTCTGTATACTTCGAGTTATTGTTGTGTTCGTATCAGCGTCCATGCGCTTCTTCCGTTCTCCCAGCGCACTCATCTCCACCAACCTTAAAACTTGCCTCACCTTCTTGTTCCTAGGATCCCACAGGCAACCCATGCTCGCGCTAAGATCCAGCGGTCCCATCTGCACCATGTCCACTCCTTGGACGGCGGCAATTGCCTCGATCTCTAGCAACATTGTTGTAAGTTTCTAAGATTAATTTTGCAGTTTGATGGAATTTTTTTAATTTGTTTTTGTGATTTGAAGTATATGAAAATCATCGTTACCTTATTTCGTGTGACTAAAACATAATGGAACTACGAGAAGACCAAGTTATAATTGCAAGCATTTTAGCTTTCTTTATAAGGGATCTATTTATTGATCACACACGTGCAGCTTTCGTGTCAAAAATAACCCTAATTCCTTGGAGGAATAAATTGCCGGTCACAGATGTATCACCTGTAGACTTGTTGATGACGACACAATAGATCCCATCTCTTCTTTCGTATCAAAAAAGTAATTTTTCTTTGGTATCGGTAGAGTTGACCCACCAGCAAAATGAAGAGCCAGCCATAGTTGGCATTTGCTTCAACACCACCTCCTCCTCAGGGGTACCTGTAAAGTTAAAACAATACTCAAAAGTATAATCGATCGATATAGTCTTGAATCCAGATGTCCATTTTGTTAATGCAGTTATAACTGCCTCAAATGCTTGTTCAACTAGCCAAGTTTCACTACTTCCACAATCAATGATCATTCCGCCCATGCGAGTCACAGGATTTAACTTTGTATTTGCAATAAGTTTTCCATCTAAACTCACTCCAGTCAACTCCACATAATAAAAGGATTGTAGTCGCGAGTGTTGCAACATAGGTGTGTATGCCACCCGCATGGAAGGATCGGGGATGGCATCATGACCTAATATCAATGAGGGGGACGTCGCCGATGATAAATTAGACTTGGTGGAAGAGGAGGTGATCATGCCACCTAAACATAGAGAAAACCCTTGCCCAAACATAGGCACAGTCTGTGATGGGAAAGATAGAGTCCGCTGCACAAGTCCTAGAACACCAGCGGCAGTGTTAAATGAGACTGTATTATTATAGCTACAACCCACTACGATACGTGGTAGACGAAGGCCATTATCAAAAGTAATATTTTCTATAGCCAAATCACCAATCGTGGAAGAGTTATCATTATAACTTGCTTTATTGGTGCAGCTTTAGCGTTTTGCATTGTATGATGCTCGAGCAATAGAATTTAGATGCTCACAATGTGGAACAATGCAGGGACGGATGTGTAAGAGCTTGAGTGGTCGGGGTTAAATATAGGACTTAGTTGATTATAATAACGAAGACATGGTAGACATTGAAACCAAATGAGGTTGCTTCTAGTGTCAAGCACCAAGTCCATCTTTTTGGATGGAGTTCCAATGGCTACACGGATAAAGTACTCTATGACCATCGGATATCCAGATACCACAACGATGCGCAATTGATTAGGATTCACGCTTCTTCCAAGAATCAGTAGCTCAATTGAAGTGTGTTGTTGGCTGTTGCATGTTGTGAACACAAAAAAAGATGAGATTTTTTAAGAATGGAGCCATTGAGAAAGAAAGTGGTAGAGGCTTTCTCTTGAAGCCTACAGAGAGCTTGTTGCTGTTGAAGCTTACACAGAATTTGTAGCTGTATTTATAAGTGAAGGAAGGATTTGGTCAAGATTAATTAAGTTAAAGATTCATTGTTATGTTAATAAAATCCCAGATGTTGTTTGTTAAATATCATTTTCACTTTGGTATGTAATGCCGCTTTAGAAAAATTTAGCCAAAGTAAACTGAGAGGGAGGAGCTGTTTCGCTTTGGTATGTAATGCCGCTTTAGAAAAATTTAGAAAGTTTAATGCACAAGTTAAGGTTGGGCAATTTTGCATTGTTTGCCGGTTGCAATATTTTGCATGAGTCACTAATGTTTGAATTTGATGCCATGAATTGTTGCTTATTTAAGTTAAAGGATACCAAGCAGAGCAATATTCAGTGTGCCATACTTGTCATATTGAATGCTGCAATCACCCATTTTCAGGTGGATGCCTGATTTTCTTTTCCTGGCATCACTTTTATAAAAGAAGTTAACGAAAACCTCCCCTATGTTGTACTTGCAAGTTGAAGCCACAGTATGTTTCAATACAAATTTGTTTTATGTTATTAAAGACAAAAGTGTTAATTTATTTTGAGTTCCGGCTTTCTTAATAAAAACATCCTCATCAACAATATGATATTCTTTGCAGAGTCTCTAGACATGGCTACCAAGATTATGCTATGCAGCTTCAACATTATAATTGTATTGGTGATGTCCACCTTAATAGCCCCATTGACAGCAAGAGAGATCTTTACCACATTGCATCACCAAAGTCAGCCCCTACACCAAGTTAGTAATACTGTCTCATATATTCCATATTTTATATATAACTATATATATATATTAGTTGTAATTTCTCTTCTTTTTTTTTTCAAGTTATAAATGTAAATCACTATCTCGGTTGACACTTGCTGGGCTTCTTCATTTTGCATATCACTTTGATAGCAATAACTGCCTTGTAGTTGATGGTTATGGTTCCAAAGAAATAATTATTATATAATTGAACATCTCGTCTTCACAATAACAAAATAAGTTTTTTTTTAAAAAAAAAAATGCTTAGGACTACTATAAACATGTGTTCAATGGAGATAAAATTCAAATAATATATACATTGTGTGGAAATATTATCGCTTATTGAGATCATCCCTAATAGGTATCAAATTAACAAATCTAACTAAATTATCTTTATTGAATAGAGTTATAATGACCATAAAAAAGATGACATTATATAATTCTGGGCCAAATTTACTCTCATGTAAAATTTATTTTATGCTAAGACTATGCATAACAAAAAGTATCTATGCTAAAATATGCAAACATTTGTATAGTGTAAAGATTCATAGAAACTATCTAAATAGGAGTGAAATGTCAAATTAACTAATCTATGAGATCAAGTCAATGCAAAAGAAAAAAAAAATGAACATGTTATAACGTGAATGAATAAACCCTTAGGGAGACTCTCTCCCTAAAAGAAGGTCGTAAAATCAACGACCAAATATTCGGTTAACTATGCACATGGAAGATCTATTTACATCTATAAGAGTTACATAGTAAATGTGTATGGTTGTCATCAAGCTTATGTTATATTATACCTTCCATTTAAAATAAATTGCAATGTCAACTCATGCATGTAAGATCTATTTGCATTTATAAGAGTTGCATAGTAAAAAAAATCTTGAGCCTCAAAGTTCTGGTAATTGAAGACAATTTTTATTGATGTATTAATGCATAAGATAACTGACTCGAATTATCTAATATGCATGTTGTAATTAATATTATTAATTGAATTTAAAACTCCACCTTGAATTGCTAGTACGTTTAATCCCTAAACCTGTATAAATTTGTAGGTCAATGTCTACCATTTTCAGGAGTAGAATTCAATTGTTACACCTAAAGATATTAACTGTGCATCCTAGACATGGCTACCAAGATTCTTTGCTGCAGCTTCAGCCTCATGTTTGTGTTGGTGATGTCCAGCTTGATAGCCCCAATGACAACAAGAGAGATCCCTACCACATCTACATCACCAGAGTCGACCCCTGCACCAAGTTAGTAATATTATCTCATGTCTTCCTTATTTTATATATAACTACCTATATATTAGTTGTAATTTCTCTTCGTTTTTTTTTCAGGTTATAAATGTAAACCGCTGTCTCGATCGACGCTTTCTGGGCTTCTTCATTTTGCGTATCACTTTGATAGCAACAACTGTATTGTAATTGATGGTTATGGATCCGGAAATATTATCAGTTAAAGATAATCCCTAATAGGTATCAAATTAACAAATATAACTAAATTATCTTTATTGAAAAGAATTGTAATGCCAATCAATAGGATGACCATTATATACTTTTAGGCCAAACTTACTCATGTAAAATTTATGTTATGCTAAGACAATGCATAAGCATAACAAAAAGTATCTAATGCTAAAATATACAAACATTTGTATAGTCGGCTCGGTAAACTAGACTTGGTTTGATACCAATCTATTTTTGTTAGTCAGCTCGGTTTATTAGGCAAGATGAGTATTGCAAAGTAAATGTTTGATATATTATATATTTGCATATATAAAATAACTTTGTTTGCTTCATAAACTTTTCAGAATTAGTTTAAGATTTAAAGTGAAGTAAAAATTTATTTTGAAGTAAGACCAAACATAACAAAAACTATCTAAATGGTAAAATATAGTAACATATACACAATACGACGGGGGATTTATGCTAACATGCGCACAACTCAATTCTAAAGTGAAGTTTTCCTCCGCCTGAGGTTATGGTGATACTTGTCACCCCTAGCTGAGGTGAAGGGGTGGCAGGCTAGAGGCCGCAAGTGTCGGCAAGGTGCAGTGCCGGCGGTGGTGGCACGCGAAGCAGTTAGTGTTAGGTTTAGGGCATGGGTTCAGAAAGAGTTTAAAGAGCATTGCTATATTTCTTTACTTTAAAGAGGTTTCTTGCACCTATTTAATAATATTATATACATATATAATAATTAAATATATAACTATTAAAATAATAATATAATATAGTAAAAGTATAAATAATCTAATAATAATAAATAATTATATTAATTAATAATAAATTAGTTTTACATTATATTTTGTCAAATAAATAAAATATTTGGTGTCATAATTGTCAAGGGTAACTATTTGTGTCACCATTGCCATCCATTCGCACTAACCTTGTTTTCCTAAATAGATGAAAAAACATGGGAAAAGGAAGGAGAGGTGGGCTGCGGGCGGCAGGTACTAGAGCAAGCGAGTGGCTAGAGTCGGCAGGCTGTAGGCAGTAGTGATGAGAGCAGGCAAGCAACTGGAGCCGAAGAGTGAGCGGTTAGAGTTGTTAGGCTGCGAGCGACGAGTAGCGAGAGCAGCGAGCGGCGGGGACGAGAGTAGGCAAGCAGTTGGAGTCGGCAGGCTACGAGCAATAAGCAGTAAACGACAAGAGCAGCGAACAACAAGAGTGGCGAGCAATGAGGAGGGGAGCAGGTGAGAGGCGAACACTAGGGGCAGAACCAGCGAGCAGTGTGACAAGTGAGTATGCGAGAGTTTTCTTTCTTAGAAAGAAAAATAAGGGAAAAGGGGGGGGAGGGGGTCTATTTTTCATCATTTCTCATTCTTTCCCTCCAAGGAAACAAAGGAAATATAAATTTTCTTTCCTTTCCTTCCTATGTGTGCAAGGCATGAAACAATAATAATCAAGCTATGTCAAGCATGACCTACCTTGTCAAAAACTCGGCCCAGCATGACATGCGATGCAACTAAACCGTATTGGGCATAACCTACCTTGTGAAAAGCGTGGCCTAGCATGTGCAAGGCATGACTCAAATTTTCAAAAGAAAAAAAATAAAAAATTTAAAAAAAAATTGAGAAAGATCACAAAATAATAATTTTATAATTGAAAGATAATTATACCATTGTTTTTAATGTTTAAGATAATTTATAAGGGCAAATAGCTATAAACTTATTTGAAATTTATTTTTTTAAAAAAAATAAACAATAAAACATTGGCCATGTGGTGCTAGGCTCAACACATCCAGCAAATGTGTTATGTTTTGTCTAGCCTAACTCGCAGACTTATTGTCTTTAGCCTAGTTTGCATGTTTTCCTCGTGTCGTTGATGGTCCATTGCCTCGTGTCGAGCTAATATGTGTTGTTTGGTTCCTTAGTGTCATGCCCCGGTCGGAACAGTCTAAAAACAGTGCTTATCTGCTTCCTAGAGCCGTCCGGCGGAACATCAGAACGTGATCGCGCTAGGGTTTCCGGACTGAATCTCGTCCCCAAATTCAAAACCCTAGTTCCCGCTCACTTTTTATCCCCCAAATTACAATTCTCTCGAGAAAGTCTAACCCTAATTTAGGAAATACCTCTTCCCTCTGATTTTGACCGAAGTCAAAATCATGCCTTTGCTGACATCAGCATGACGTCAGCCCTCGATCAAATTCTCGCCGCCGTGCATGAATCTCCGTAGCTGACGTAAGCTCGCGTCAGCCGCCCGAAAATCGCTTTTGCCGCGTCGATTTTGCACGCTGACGTCCGCCTGACGTCAGCGTCCCGAATTTGATTTCGAATGCGAAATCGATCGTTGACTGCCGCCGATTTTGACTCGCCTCGAATCGAACGCCGTTCGATTCGTTACCGTATCGTCTTCTTCGTTCGACGCCTCTGCGTCGTCTTCCGTCGACGTCGACTGCATCGCCTCTGCCGCCGAGCGCCGCCGCGCTCGCGACCTGGCCGGAAAGGACGCCGCGCCACCTGCGCGTCGCCCCAATCTCTCGTCGCCGTCCGGAAGCCACCCGCCGCCAGAAAACCTACTGGAAGCGTCGCCGCGAACCGAGAACAGGGGAGGGGGAGATGGAATCAAGCTTCGTTCTTATTACTCCGAAACAGTGTACAAAGCTCTGAATCGACGACCCTCGTCGCCGGTGCCCCTCTCCCTCCCTCGCCGGTCATCGCCGGTTACAATCGCTCCATCGTCTTTCTCTCGCCTCGACGCTCGTCGTCGCCGGCTCACTCATGCTCACCACTGGTAACGGGCTCTCGCCCTGGAGGGGCGTCCTCCCCGACCCGCCGGGAGGAGCCGCTCTTCCGTCGCGCGCTCCTCCTCCGTGTGGTGTCGCCTACGCGTACCCCCCGAGTTCCGTCCTCATCGGCTTTATAGGGAAGCTCCCCTGCTTCACTCATTCGCACCTTCGTCCGCGTCCGGGTCTTCCGCCGAAGACCTTGTCGCCACGCCGCAAGTTTCGTTGACGCCTTGAGCTCGGTCGCCATCCTCATCCGAGCTTCGCGCGTCCGCTATCGTAGCACGCCGCCAACTCGCACGACGCCGACTCCGCAACTCTCGCGAAGACAACGCGCTGCTCGCTTCTATCGCCTATCCAAGAAGCCTGCTGCTTCCCTTCCTCGCATCCGCACGACCCGGTCGTCGCCTCGTCGACGCCGCCACGCGCTTCTGTGTCCGCGTCTACCGCCGAGGGATTCGCCTGAGGTTCCGCGTCCGTCGGAGAAGGAGTCCTCGATGCCGCGTCCCTTCCGCGTTCGAAGTCCTGAAGACTCGAAGCCGTTGCTCTCCGCTTCTTCCGCTTCGCTCGCGACCGCCGTCGTCGAGCTCGTTCGAAGCCCCGAATCCTCCGTCGTCGTCCACTAAAGACGCCACCACGCTTGCGTCTTCGTCGTCCGCGTCCTCCATTGTCGTTGTCCGCGTCTTCAGCTGGAGACATCGTCCGCCTCCATCTCCTCTGCTCGACGCCGCCCGCGCCGCTCGCGTCCGCAGCGTTCGCGAAGACGCGTTCGCACGCTGCAACGCGCACGCGTGGTTGCGTTGCTCCGCGTGATTTGCTTGGTCAACCTCCTTAGTTGACCGGGCTTCTCCTTATGGGCCTGGGTTTGGGTTGGGCCGAACCGATCTGACCCAGGCCTGACAATACTCCTCTATCTGATTTGAACATCCTCCTCGATGTTCGTAGAACGTCCTCCTGACGTTATCATCGAAGCTCATTGCTCCGGGAAGAGATCTCGCATACCTCTCTTCATCACGTGTCATAGTGCTTCGCCCAACTCAGTACTTATCAGGGTCACGTCAGTAACGCATCATCCACATAGATGCTCCGCTCAACCTGCAAGAACTGAGTTCACGTACTAGCGCACTGAATCTTCAGCACTCCGCCTGACTTGGCACGACTGGGTTCACATCATAACGTATTGCCCAACCCCTCGTGCCCCAGTCTACGTCGTAGCGCGCTGGAATTGCTCCGGCTGAGCACCTGTGTCTGCTCCATCTCGGATCTCCTTGATCCACCATGCTGCTGGATCACTTTAGCTCTGATACCTGTTGTCACGCCCCGGTCGGAACAGTCTAAAAACAATGCTTATCTGCTTCCTAGAGCCGTCCGGCAGAACACCAGAACGTGATCGCGCTAGGGTTTCCGGACTGAATCTCGTCCCCAAATTCAAAACCCTAGTTCTCGCTCACTTTTTATCCCCCAAATTACAATTCTCTCGAGAAAGTCTAACCCTAATTTAGGATATACCTCTTCCCTCTGATTTTGACCGAAGTCAAAATCATGCCTTTGCTGACGTCAGCATGACGTCAGCCCTCGATCAAATTCTCACCGCCGCGCATGAATCTCCATAGCTGACGTAAGCTCGCGTCAGCCGCCCAAAAATCGCTTTTGCCGCGTCGATTTTGCACGCTGACGTCCGCCTGACGTCAGCGTCCCGAATTTGATTTCGAACGCGAAATCGATCGTTGACTGCCGCCGATTTTGACTCGCCTCGAATCGAACGCCGTTCGATTCGTTACCGTATCGTCTTCTTCGTTCGACGCCTCTGCGTCGTCTTCCGTCGACGTCGACTGCGTCGCCTCTGCCGCCGAGCGCCGCCACGCTCGCGACCTCGCCGGAAAGGACGCCGCGCCACCTGCGCGTCGCCCCAATCTCCCGTCGCCGTCCGGAAGCCACCCGCCGCCAGAAAACCTACTGGAAGCGTCGCCGCGAACCGAGAACAGGGGAGGGGGAGATGGAATCAAGCTTCGTTCTTATTACTCCGAAACAGTGTACAAAGCTCTGAATCGACGACCCTCGTCGCCGGTGCCCCTCTCCCTCCCTCGCCGGTCATCGCCGGTTACAATCGCTCCATCGTCTTTCTCTCGCCTCGACGCTCGTCGTCGCCGGCTCACTCATGCTCACCACTGGTAACGGGCTCTCGCCCTGGAGGGGCGTCCTCCCCGACCCGCCGGGAGGAGCCGCTCTTCCGTCGCGCGCTCCTCCTCCGTGTGGTGTCGCCTACGCGTACCCCCCGAGTTCCGTCCTCATCGGCTTTATAGGGAAGCTCCCCTGCTTCACTCATTCGCACCTTCGTCCGCGTCCGGGTCTTCCGCCGAAGACCTTGTCGCCACGCCGCAAGTTTCGTTGACGCCTTGAGCTCGGTCGCCATCCTCATCCGAGCTTCGCGCGTCCGCTATCGTAGCACGCCGCCAACTCGCACGACGCCGACTCCGCAACTCTCGCGAAGACAACGCGCTGCTCGCTTCTATCGCCTATCCAAGAAGCCTGCTGCTTCCCTTCCTCGCATCCGCACGACCCGGTCGTCGCCTCGTCGACGCCGCCACGCGCTTCTGTGTCCGCGTCTACCGCCGAGGGATTCGCCTGAGGTTCCGCGTCCGTCGGAGAAGGAGTCCTCGATGCCGCGTCCCTTCCGCGTTCGAAGTCCTGAAGACTCGAAGCCGTTGCTCTCCGCTTCTTCCGCTTCGCTCGCGACCGCCGTCGTCGAGCTCGTTCGAAGCCCCGAATCCTCCGTCGTCGTCCACTAAAGACGCCACCACGCTTGCGTCTTCGTCGTCCGCGTCCTCCATTGTCGTTGTCCGCGTCTTCAGCTGGAGACATCGTCCGCCTCCATCTCCTCTGCTCGACGCCGCCCGCGCCGCTCGCGTCCGCAGCGTTCGCGAAGACGCGTTCGCACGCTGCAACGCGCACGCGTGGTTGCGTTGCTCCGCGTGATTTGCTTGGTCAACCTCCTTAGTTGACCGGGCTTCTCCTTATGGGCCTGGGTTTGGGTTGGGCCGAACCGATCTGACCCAGGCCTGACAATACTCCTCTATCTGATTTGAACATCCTCCTCGATGTTCGTAGAACGTCCTCCTGACGTTATCATCGAAGCTCATTGCTCCGGGAAGAGATCTCGCATACCTCTCTTCATCACGTGTCATAGTGCTTCGCCCAACTCAGTACTTATCAGGGTCACGTCAGTAACGCATCATCCACATAGATGCTCCGCTCAACCTGCAAGAACTGAGTTCACGTACTAGCGCACTGAATCTTCAGCACTCCGCCTGACTTGGCACGACTGGGTTCACATCATAACGTATTGCCCAACCCCTCGTGCCCCAGTCTACGTCGTAGCGCGCTGGAATTGCTCCGGCTGAGCACCTGTGTCTGCTCCATCTCGGATCTCCTTGATCCACCATGCTGCTGGATCACTTTAGCTCTGATACCTGTTGTCACGCCCCGGTCGGAACAGTCTAAAAACAATGCTTATCTGCTTCCTAGAGCCGTCCGGCAGAACACCAGAACGTGATCGCGCTAGGGTTTCCGGACTGAATCTCGTCCCCAAATTCAAAACCCTAGTTCTCGCTCACTTTTTATCCCCCAAATTACAATTCTCTCGAGAAAGTCTAACCCTAATTTAGGATATACCTCTTCCCTCTGATTTTGACCGAAGTCAAAATCATGCCTTTGCTGACGTCAGCATGACGTCAGCCCTCGATCAAATTCTCACCGCCGCGCATGAATCTCCATAGCTGACGTAAGCTCGCGTCAGCCGCCCAAAAATCGCTTTTGCCGCGTCGATTTTGCACGCTGACGTCCGCCTGACGTCAGCGTCCCGAATTTGATTTCGAACGCGAAATCGATCGTTGACTGCCGCCGATTTTGACTCGCCTCGAATCGAACGCCGTTCGATTCGTTACCGTATCGTCTTCTTCGTTCGACGCCTCTGCGTCGTCTTCCGTCGACGTCGACTGCGTCGCCTCTGCCGCCGAGCGCCGCCACGCTCGCGACCTCGCCGGAAAGGACGCCGCGCCACCTGCGCGTCGCCCCAATCTCCCGTCGCCGTCCGGAAGCCACCCGCCGCCGGAAAACCTGCTGGAAGCGTCGCCGCGAACCGAGAACAGGGGAGGGGGAGATGGAATCAAGCTTCGTTCTTATTACTCCGAAACAGTGTACAAAGCTCTGAATCGACGACCCTCGTCGCCGGTGCCCCTCTCCCTCCCTCGCCGGTCATCGCCGGTTACAATCGCTCCATCGTCTTTCTCTCGCCTCGACGCTCGTCGTCGGCGGCTCACTCATGCTCACCGCTGGTAACGGGCTCTCGCCCTGGAGGGGCGTCCTCCCCGACCCGCCGGGAGGAGCTGCTCTTCCGTCGCGCGCTCCTCCTCCGTGTGGTGTCGCCTACGCGCACCCCCCGAGTTCCGTCCTCGTCGGCTTTATAGGGAAGCTCCCCTGCTTCACTCATTCGCACCTTCGTCCGCGTCCGGGTCTTCCGCCGAAGACCTTGTCGCCATGCCGCAAGTTTCGTTGATGCCTTGAGCTCGGTCGCCATCCTCATCCGAGCTTCGCCCGTCCACTATCGCAGCACGCCACCAACTCGCACGACGCCGACTCCGCAACTCTCGCGAAGACAACGCGCTGCTCGCTTCTATCGCCTGTCCAAGAAGCCTGCTGCTTCCCTTCCTCGCATCCGCACGACCCGGTCGTCGCCTCGTCGACGCCGCCACGCGCTTCTGTGTCCGCGTCTACCGCCGAGGGATTCGCCTAAGGTTCCGCGTCCGTCGGAGAAGGAGTCCTCGATGCCGCGTCCCTTCCGCGTTCGAAGTCCCGAAGACTGGAAGCCGTTGCTCTCCGCTTCTTCCGCTTCGCTCGCGACCGCCGTCGTCGAGCTCGTTCGAAGCCCCGAATCCTCCGTCGTCGTCCACTGAAGACGCCACCACGCTCGCGTCTTTGTCGCCGCGTCCTCCATCGTTGTTGTCCGCGTCTTCAGCTGGAGACATCGTCCGCCTCCATCTCCTCTGCTCGACGCCGCCTGCGCCGCTCGCGTTCGCGAAGACGCGTTCGCACGCTGCAACGCGCACGCGTGGTTGCGTTGCTCCGCGTGATTTGCTTGGTCAACCTCCTCAGTTGACCGGGCTTCTCCTTATGGGCCTGGGTTTGGGTTGGGCCGAACCGCCCTGACCCAGGCCTGACACTTAGTCATGGGTTGGGCCAACCCGAGCTTGGGTCATTCCATGCAACATAAGGTTTAGCACTTCTCCTAGGTCATGGGTTCGAGACTCACCCATGCCACATTTTTTTTTCTGTGCTTGTACACTCTTGTACAAGGCTATAAATTTTGCTAAGTGTCCCATGCTCCTCCATGGTCCATGCAAAACATCTCAATCCATTTATTATTGGTTTTGCCCCCTTCTACATCAGGCCTCACCCTAAAATGAGGGTCTCTCCCTGCTCATAACCTCTATGAGTATGCAGAGGGGTCTGGGTGTGTACCCCGCACACCCAGGTCGTCACATTCTCCCCCAGCTGACCTAGACCTCGCCCCCGAGGGCTTCCTCATATCTCTTGAACAACCAATGAAATTGTTCAAGGTCAGCCATCTTTTCCCAGGTAGCATCCTCCTCAGCTTCGCCCTGCCACTGTACTAACATTTCAGCCTTCTGTCCTTTGCCTTTCCATCCGTAGATACGGTGATTCAGAATCTTCAAAGGCTGCTTAGCAAACTCTACTGAGCCACGGGCTGGCTTTCTTCTTACTTGCTGTCGCTCAGGATGCAGATCATCTGAGTGAAACTTTTTGAGGAAACTAACATGGAATGTGGGATGCAGTTTGTAATGCTTTGGCAGGTTCAACTTATAGGCTACTGTACCCACTCTCTTAATGACTGTAAATGGTCCTTCATACTTGGGTACTAGCCCTCTATGAACAGTGCCTGCCACTATTTTTCTCCACATCTGAGGAGTGAGTTTGAGGAGTACCAAATCACCTACCTCAAACTCCACATGACGCCTATGTCTGTTCGCATATTTAACCATCCGGTTGGACGCTTTCCTCAAGCTATCCCGAGCTTCTTCCCAGAGCTCTATGCGGTCCTTGACATACTGATTCGCAGCCTTATTCCGACTGCTTGCTCCACTAGCCAAATTATCAACCGGGGTAGCTGGTTGATATCCTAGAACCATCTCGAATGGACTCTTTCCCGTAGCTGACGACACTTGTATATTATAAGCAAACTGGGCCGTATCCAGCAAGAATGGCCAGTTTCTCTGAGTCGCAGAAACAAAGTGTCTCAAATATTCTTCTACCATAGCGTTGATGCGCTCGGTCTGCCCATCCGTCTGGGGGTGAAAAGCGGTGGACATTTTCAGGTCTGTTCCCAGCTTCTTGAATAAAGACCCCCAAAATCTACCGGTAAAGCGGGTGTCTTTATCACTGATAATATCCCGTGGTAAGCCAAAGTGCTTCACCACGTGCTGAAAGAACAAATTGGCGGTCACCTCCGCAGAACACTCTTCTGGAGCCGCCACAAATATCGCATATTTGGAAAATCTGTCCACTATCACCAACACAGAGCCGAGTCCATCAAAGACTGGAAAGTGAGTGATAAAGTCCATCGACACTGAAATGAATGGTCTAGCAGGTGTGGGCAAAGGCTGGAGAAGACCTGCCTCTAGTCTTCTCTCAATTTTATCCTGTTGGCATACCAAACAGGTCTTCACAAAGTGCTCTATATCTGATTTCATTCCTGGCCAAAACCAACCTCTTCTGAGCAGCGCGTACATCCTGTGACCACCTGGATGTCCGGCCCATACAGTATCATGGAACTCCCTCATGAGGCCAAAACGAATGTCTCCCGAGGCGGGAACATAAGTTCTGCCACCCTGAGCCATGATAAGGCCATCCTCATCTACGTAGAATCTGCGCACTGTCCCCTCTCGGATCTGTGCTACAAGCTTCTGGTAGGCTTTATCAGTACTGGCGGTCTGCTTAAGATACTGAAAAATCTTTCCTTCTGCTCTCGAAAGTGCGCATATCATCGCAACAGTGCTGATCCTACTGAGGGCATCTGGGACCTAATGACACTTGCCCGGTTTATGCTCCCAACTGAAATCAAACTCTGCTAGAAGCTCTTGCCAACGGGCCTGCCTGGCTGACAATTTCTTCTGAGTCTGGAAGAAAGTGTTAGCAATGTTATCAGTCTTCACTATGAAATGACTCCCCAGCAGGTAAATACGCCACAATCTGAGACAGTGGACAACAGCTAGCATTTCTTTCTCGTGTGCAGAGTAATTTAGCTCAGCTGCTTTCAGCTTTCTACTCTCATAGGCTACAGGTCTGCCATCCTGAACTAATACTCCGCCTAGAGCACGGTCTGAAGCATCAGTGTGCACTTCAAACCCTTGTGAGAAATCTGGTAATTTTAGCACAGGCTCTGAAGTTACCAGCTTCTTCAGAGTCTCAAAAGCCTCTTGGTGTGTATCCTCCCAACACCAAGTCTTGTCCTTTTTCAGCAAATCAGTCAAAGGTGCCACTACCTTTGAATATCCCATGATGAACCGTCTGTAAAAGTTTGCCAGACCCAGAAATGAGCGCAGTTGAGTCACACTAGATGGACTAGGCCAATCCCAAATAGCCTTGATTTTGTCATTGTCCATCCTCACACTGCCTTGGGACACAACATGTCCTAAAAACTGAATCTCTGTCTGTGCAAACTCACATTTCTCTGCCTTCAGATACAGCTGATTATCCCGGAGAACTTGCAGTACCTGCTTCAGATGCTTCTCGTGCTCCTTTAAATCAGATGAGTACACTACTATATCATCCAGATACACCACCACGAACTTATCCAAAAATGGATTTAGGATATTGTTCATGAGGTTACAAAACGTAGCAGGAGCATTAGTGAGTCCAAAAGGCATCACCATGAACTCAAACGAGCCGTACCGCGTGACACAAGTAGTCTTCGGCTCATCCCCCTCGGCAATTCGCACCTGCCAATATCCTGATCTCAAGTCCAATTTACTGAAGATTTTGGCATTTGCCAATCTATCCAACAGATCTTGAATCAGCGGGATGGGATAGGCATTGCGCACTGTGACTTTGTTTAACGCTCTATAATCCACGCACATGCGCAAGCTCCCATCTTTCTTCTTTTGGAACAGGACAGGTGCTCCATACGGTGCCTTCGAGGGTTGGATATACCCTGACTCTAAGAGCTCGTTCAACTGTTTCCTGAGCTCTGCCAGTTCTAACGGTGGCATGCGGTAGGGAGGCTGGGCTGGAGGTACTGCTCCAGGGACTAACTCAATCTGATGATCTATGTCCCTCCTAGGAGGCAGTACCTTGGGCATCTCAGGTGGGATAACATCTTTGTACTCTTTCAACAAGGCTCCAACAGAACGTGGTACTGATGTCAGTAAGCTCTCTAATGAAGTTTCAGCAGCCCCCATAATGACTTCTTTTCCTTTTCTGCTACGAGAACTGGAGGAAGTGGCCAGTTCCCTCACATCCCTCATAACTGGTCTAGGATCCGAATCCACCTGGGGATGGTCTTCCACTAATCTGATATGAGCTAAGTATGTGGAAGCACCATGCCTCACTCCATTTGCTAGGGAGGAAGGAGTAAGCTCCTTCTCCTTTGCTTTCTTCTTCTCCTCTGTCATTCCAGTAAAGCAAGGAATGAAACAGGGATTCTTTTCATCCAGTACTAACAAACTGTTGAGATGTGGCATTGGGGTGGCTTTTGCTCTTCTCAAAAGGTCCATGCCCACAATGACATCAAACACATCTAACTGAGTAACCAGAACGGTGCACTTCCCACTCCAAGGTCCCATCTTCACCGGGACATCATAAGATATGCCCATAGCTTTTCTTGCCTCAGCATTGACTGTCTTCACATGGGTGTTACTGGTCGTCGTCTTCAGCTTAAGTTGCTCACGCAACCTATCTGACACAAATAAGTGAGTGGCCCCAGTATCAACCATGGCTGCAATTTCTACTCCGTTCAGGCTGATATTCGTGTACATCAGTGGGGAAGATCTCACTGATACATTTGCTATTACCAAAGGGTTGACTGAAGCACAACCCGGTGAGTCTTCTTTTCCTGCGTCCTTCTTATCTGCTAGGACCGCAGCTATTGCTCTCTTTGTAGGACAATCCCTCATCACGTGAGGGCCATTGCAAACAAAGCAAGCCAGCTTCCTCTTGGGACTAGACTCATTCCTCTTTTTCTGCACTGGAGGTGTCTTCTGATGAGTCTGAGGAACTGGTGTTTTACTCTTTTGCTTATATTTGGGGACGTACTTCTTCTTACCCTTGTCTGGCACACGGGTATGGGAAGATGAAGAAGTCACTCCCC
Organism: Costus lasius; assembly: GCA_027563935.2. Lineage (NCBI taxonomy): Eukaryota > Viridiplantae > Streptophyta > Magnoliopsida > Zingiberales > Costaceae > Costus > Costus lasius. The sequence continues at coordinate 91,945,747 of CM050453.2, forward strand.
CAGCTTGAGGTCTCGTACCTCTCATATCTAATAGAGCGTCTGCAGCTACTACGGCATCTCTGTAGGTCGTTACTCCTTGTCTCCTGAGCTCTAACAGTGCCCAGTCCTGAAGACCTCCTAGAAATGATATGAATTTCTCCTCTTCACTCATGTTAGGGATCTCCAGAAGCAATGTGGCAAATTGCTTGACATAATCCCTTACAGTGCCGGTCTGCCTCAAACTTCTGAACTGCATGCGAGCAGTAAATAGGGTGTTCGCAGGTCTAAATTGAGCTCTCATCTCTAACTTCAAATCCTGCCAAGACACAACCTCGGGATGCTCTCCCTCGGTCCTCGGGGCTACAGAAGTCCTCCACCAGACTTTGGCATCTCCCGTGAGGAACGATGCACAAACCTCAATTCTGTCTTCTTCTGGCACCCGAGCCGCTTTGAAGTAGTGCTCCATGTCGAACAGGAAGTTTTCTAGCTCTTTTGCTACCCTGGCTCCTCCAAAGGTAGACGGGTCAGGTATATGGCGTTTCACTACTGGCTGTGAAGGCCCGACCCCAGCTGTGGGTGTAGGCGGGTTTGAAGCTACCTGGGCTAAGGCTAGCTTCAACATGGCTATCTCAGCAGTTAGAGTCTCTACAGTAGACTCTAATCTCTGGACTCTGGCATCATTAACATGCTCATAATGTAACTGGAGTTCCCTGAGCGTCTGCATCCGCTCAGCTAGTGGATCTCCTTGCCATTCTGCCTCATCTATCCCAACAGCCATCTCTAGACGGATGAACCTCTCATCCAAATCTAGCAACTCTGGTAGCTCTGACTCTGCCATCTGGTGCTGTGATGGGTGAACTGTGCTGACGGTTGAATGGACCCCGAAACTGATCGATAAGTCGTGTAACTGAGGATTTACGCCCGGCGCTAAGCACCGACGTACGCAACTCCCAAACAGCACAACGACTCACGTCTATATCTCGGTGTCACACACAACCACTGCTTGTCAGGTTGAGTTGTTGCTACGCGCGGGCTCTGATACCAAACTGTCACGCCCCAATTTTTCGCGTGTATTTGAGAGTTAGGCTGACGGTTTACGCAGTGTGTAACTTGTGATACCAGAGTTACACAGTGTGTAAGTCGTGCCATCACCCTCAATTTACACAGCGAAAAATTGGGGCGTGACAGGCTCGTGACTTGAATCAGCGATCTCCATTGCACCTACGAGAAGCGCTGGTCTACCATCTCCCCAAGTGGGAGAATGGGCGTCATAATTTGTGGTAGTGGGGTACGCGCTCGCGCGACCCCGTCCAGTACTAATCTTGAATTTTTATTTGTTTGCGAAGGGATTTAGTCAAGAAGGGATTCAAGATCTTCGCTTCCGAGGTTTGGTATTTAGTTCTCTCACCTTCAAGTGTTGTTGATTCATTTTTCCTCGCAGCAGTACTCTTGTCGAGATAAACTTTTGCAGGCCAGTTGTTTGAGTGGATTCATTCTTAAGATCTAGGATTTAATGTACCTGTTTTCTTAAAACATGTTCAATAGGATGGGATTTTTTTTGATATCCGATTACATTTTTTAGTAGTAAAACCCTTTACTTGATTACTTCGAAATTCAAACGCCCTTCTTCAAAAATTCATTATCCTTTTTCTTTGTTTCGTTTAAAGTAATTCATTATCCTTACAGTGTGATTTGTAATCGTGACGCACAAATACATGTGTCAGTCGCCATTACCTGTGCAATCTTCTCTTCTGATTAACTAGTGGTTAAATTCTATGAATTGTTCACATGGTAGAGTTAATTTGTAGTTTTTTTTAGCTCTGATGAATTTATGCCTGAGTTGCCTGCTCCACAGTTCTGAATCATCTGAATTAGACAGCGATTTAGAGACGAGAGCTCAACATATCCAGCTGATGAGGAGGCCACTTGTTTTCTCTACAATATTTGACGATACATTATCCTGTTATACAAGACTCAGGCAGCATCTGTCTACTTCTTGCTACCACTAGGATACCAAAAATTGAATGAGATATTCTTGCTGGAGGAATTCATGGAGCAGGGAGGCCAGTTTTGGAGGATGTATATGAGATTGTAGACTGTCTTAATAACAAATAATTCTCCTTCTAAGGCCAAGTAGATATTGTTCATTCTTGTATTGCTGCACGATAACCTGATGCCAAGGGGTAGATTCACTTATGCTCTCCTGATAGTCAGAGAACTCAAGTAATGCAATTGAATGCTATGAATGAAATCTAAATTGTTCTTAAAACAATGTGAGATCTTCTTTGGTTTCTTCCCTATCCAATTTCTCTTTGGCCCACTCTTCACCTCCACTCTCTTCTCTCGTTGTTGAAGCATGCTACCTTATTCTCAAAGTCATCATTGATAAAAGAAAAGTTTTGTAGCTCCTTCATATCACATCCCATTATTTTTAAACTTTCAAATTTGAATAATTAGCACCATCACTCTCATCATGAGTTTTTTTTTTTTACCTAAGAAAATATTATATAGTTTTGTGAGTGTTCTCATTAAAGAAAATGATAGATCCCCCTGTACTCTTGGAATAGCTCAATGCTCTAGATGTGCTCCACATAAATAATAATAATAATACAAATATCTCCTAGAGAGACAAAGTGCCAAGAGTAATTAAATTAAGGGGCAAAGAGAGTAGAAATTATAGCGATGTTCTCTTCCTAAATATTTTAAGGAAATCAATTACACCATTCGATAATCTACATAATATAAGACAACCTTTGGATAAAAACAAGTAACTTGGTACACAATAGCTTGCTAACATGCTCTGAAATTTGTTGATTAGATTTTTCTCCCTTTGATCCAACAACTTCAGGCAGTCCTCTCTCTAATATCTTTTATGGAGACTCTCTCCCGGCTGTGTTTCCTAAAAGGGAAAAGTGGAGGGAACGGATTGATTTACTTATTTTCCTCCGAAACTGACAGCCCGTTTCAAAGAGGGGAAGTAAGGGAGGAAAGGAAAGAAACATAAATCTTTCCTTTGGTTTTCCTAGTTTCAAAAGAGAGAAATGAGGAAGGGAAAGGAAACAATTCCTTTCCTTTCCCTTCAAAACCTTCCCCTCCAAAAGAGACGGAAACAAATTTCCGTCCCTCGCTCCAAAAAAAAAAATTCACCCCGATCTCACCCAAAGCCTCCTTTCGAGCCTCTCCCTCTCGTCCAATCTCTCGCCCGAAGCCTCCTCTCACGCCTCTCCCTCTCGTCCAAGCCGCCCCTCGCCCTCTCTACTCGTCGGAGATCGTTGCCCCCTCACCTTCTCGCCAACCTCACCATCTCTCCCCCCCTCACCTTCTCGCCGCCCTCGCCCTCTCGTTCGATCTCGCCGCCCTCTCATCCAAGCTTGCAGCCCTCTCGTGTCCAAGCTGCTGCCTCGCCTATCCCTCTCGTCGAAGTTGCCATGCAAGCTCGCCGCCATATCCCTTCTTGTCGCCATCTTCCAGGTATGTGAAGATTTCATCCAAGCTTGCCGCTAGGGTAGATTCTAAGTCACGAGCGAGAACGGCTACGAGGTGAAGATCGGAGGAGTGCGAAGGCTCGAGGAATTTGATCTTTGCAGAATCCCTGGTCTCCGCCACGTGCCCTTCCGCCTCCCATTGCTCGCGACTATGTAGGCCGCCTGATGCAGCTACTAGTGGGAGGAGGGTCCTTAAAGCCGTACTCTAAGGGATTACACAATGCACGCGAAAACGGGAGAGAGTCTTTAGATGAGGGAAGTGAAAAACGTTCGGAAAATAGCAGGAAAACACGAAGAAATCAGCGTCGAGTTCGATCGGGGCAACACGAATGCGAGAAGGAATCAACGAGACTCAACTACTGAAAATACATCACTAACGTCTTAGCATTTAGTGCGCTCTCTAAGCAAATTTTAAGCTCAGCACGTCGCAATGGGGACAGCGGATTCGCAGCGTACAGCTCGCGCGCCTATGCGCCTGAAACAAACCAAAAACAAGGAACGACCACGCCTCCGCCGTGCGGATACTCGTGGAAAAGAGGGAAACTACAGCGGAAAAGAACACGAGGGAATGGAAAACAGACGAACCTGACCCACTGGAGGCGGTGGGATTTACTTCTTATAATGCTGGAAATGGACCTTCGAGTCGAGGCACTGACCACGACTCCTACACACCTCGAAGTCGAGGCAAGACGCTTACAACCTTGGAATCGAGGCACTCTCCTGGATCTCCACAAGTTGGAGTACTCTACTACTCTAGAGAACTGAAAATGAAGCTAGCCCACCCATTCTCTTTTATAGGATAAGAGAGGGGAACAAAACAAGGGTTGAATTCCTACCAACTATCTACTTTTGCAGCCCAAAAGTAGTCAAGGCTGCTGCATAAGGACAAAAAAAACTGCTACAATGGACAAAAGATTAACAAACTTCTACCAACTAAAGTGGACTGGCGCAGGTCCTTTGATTCTCGCTGGTGCGAGGTGGTTGCGAAGGTAGTTAGACGCGTTCGGAGCATACCGCGATGAGGTAGCAGAACTTGGACGTCGTAGGCTGAGTCACTACCATCGTGGCATGCTCTTGGGCTGTGTTATTGACATGATTGCGGTGTCCTTCCGGAGTTGGGCCGCTTGGGGGCTGGTCTGTGGCACCTTTGGGCTGGATCATTTTGGTGTAGATTGCGAGTGGGCTAACGACACCCACGAAATGACCCGGCGGGTGGAATGTGCATTGGGATCGCCAAATAATCACTTTGTTGGGCTCCTTTGAATCCTCCTCAAATGGATGAACATGGTGGGGAGGGTTGTGCACGTCAAAACGGGGTCGTTGGGGGAAATCGGCGGTTTCAGGATTTCCACGGGTCACCCCATGACCAGTTCCACACCCCGTGACTCTTTCGCCACAGTCAACAGAAACTTCCTCGGGGTGTGACCTCGACCGTGGAACATTCTGTGCATATTTGACTTTCTCCACAGAAACTTCCTCAGGGTGTGACTTCGGTTGCTGGGTCGACCGTGGAACATTCTGTGCATACTTGACTTTTTCCACAGGAACTTCCTCGGGGTGTGACTTCGATCGCTGGGTCGACCGCGGAACATTATGTGCACACTTTCTAGAATCCACAGAAAATTCCTCGGGTGTGACTTCGGTCGTTGAGTCGACCGTTGAACATTCTGTGACACCTGAATTTGCAGAAACTTTCTTGGGCTGTGGTTTAGGTCGCTTGGTACCCTGAGGAATGTTCTGTACAGATTGGGATGTGTGGTCTGGAACGCTGCTGCAGAACCGCGGGCAGCGGTCTCGGTCGTTGGGTCGACCGCGGAACATTCTGTGATGCCAGAACTCACAGAAAATTTGTGGGGCGACTCCTGGAGCAAGTTTTCCCCTTCTTCTATGTTGTATGCTCCTGCATTAGCTTCTGCTGCGTTCTCTGAGGAGTTATCCTCCGGAGAACTCGGGGGTTGAGGTTCGTCGGGGTCCGATGGCTCCTCCAAAGGACCGTAGAATGGAAGGAGATCCGCCACGGTGAAGACGGGGTGGAGGCCCAAGTCCTCGGGTAGGTCCAGCACATAGGCGTTGGAGCCGATCCGCCGCACCACAGCATAGGGCCCCATGTAACGTGGCCGGAGCTTAAAATTAGCCCTGTTGGAAACTCTCTCGGGGTGGATTCGCACCCTCACCAGCTCCCCGACAAAAAAATGATGTAGCCTACGGTGTTCATTGGCCTTCATCGCATTATGAGTGTTGCCCAAAAAGATCAGATGCCAAACTTCATCATGCAAGCTAGCTACATGCTGAGCGAAGGAGTATGCATGCTCGGAAAGATGGGACGCAAGGGGAAGGTCATGCAAGTCGATAGGCTTACGAGGTTGACGGCCCGAAACCACTTGGAAGAGACTAAGACCCGTAGACCTATTGGAAGCACTATTGTACACGAACTCTGCCATAGGTAGGATGGTGTCCCACGACCTCGGAAGATCGCCAATGAGGCACCGAAGCAAATTACCCAAACTACGATTAACCACCTCTGTTTGTCCATCAGTTTGGGGTGGTAGGCAGCGGAAAATTTCAGTGTAGTGCCCATGATGGCCCAAAGTGAACGCCAGAAGTGGCTCACAAAACGTGTGTCCCGGTCGGACACGATAGTCTTAGGATGGCAATGGAGACGGACGACCTCTTTGAAAAAGAGGGCGGCCACGTGGGACGCATCCGCAGTCCGCGAGCAAGGGATGAAATGAGCCATCTTCGAGAACCGATCCACAACGACGTAGATGGAATCGAAGCGCGAGGATGTCCGAGGCAGCCCTAGGACAAAGTCCATACTAATGTCAGTCCAGGGAGCATCGGCCACCGGCAAAGGTGTGTAGAGGCCCGTGTTGGGCGGACGTGGTTTAGCGGACTGGCACGTCCCACAATGGCGCACGATGCGCTCGACATCCCAGCGAAGGGAAGGCCAAAATAGGCGTTCCTCCGCCATCTCAAGGGTTTTATAGCGGCCATGGTGGCCGGCGACACCACCCGCGTGTTGCTCGAGTAACAGATGGTCGCGAAGGGACGACCGGGGAATGCACAGACGGTTCCCCAAGAAGAGATAGCCCTCGCAAAGCTGGCACGAGGACTCAGGGTCTGGCGACACAGTCAAGGCAGCATACGTGGAGCCGAAATCGGGACAGGTGGCGTACTCATCCTTGACGTGGTCAAAAGTGTTGACCCGGGTACGTATAACACACAGAAGGGTCCGGACTCGACTCAGGGCATCCGCGACAATGTTCTCTTTACTCGCCTTGTGATTGATCACAAAAGAGTATTGTTGCAAGTAGTCGACCCACTTGGCATGGCGGGCGCTCAACTTCTTTTGAGCATTCAGAAAAGACAAGGCCTGGTGGTCGCTATACAAGATGAACTCTCGGTGGAGGAGGTAGTGCCTCCACTGCCGAAGTGACTGAACGATGGCGTAAAATTCCTTGTCATAGGTCGAATAACGCTGACGAGCAGCATTCAGTTTCTCACTGAAGAAGGCAACTGGATGGCCTTCTTGACTAAGGCAACCCCCGATACCAGTACCGGAGGCGTCACACGCGACCTCAAAGACTTTGGCGAAGTCAAGGAGGCGCAAAACAGGTGCGGTCGTGATGGCGTCCTTAAGGGACTCAAAGGCGCATTGAGTGGCTGCAGTCCACTCGAAGTCATCCTTAGACAGCTGTTGGGTCAGCGGGGTTGCAATCGTGCTGAAACCCCTAATGAAGCGGCGGTAGAAGCCCGCAAGACCCAGAAAGCTACGGATATCCGACATAGTACGAGACTCAGGCCAATGCCGGATGGCTTCGACCTTAGCGGGGTCAACGGAAAGGCCTTGATAGGACACAATGTAGCCGAGAAAGTGAACTCGGCTGGTCATGAAGGAGCATTTCTTCGTGTTAAGGAAGAGACGCTCCTTGCGCAAGAGGGCGACGGTGGAGCGAAGATGCTCGAGGTGCTCGGCTTGGGTCCGACTGAAAATCAGGATGTCGTCAAAATAGACGACCAGGAATTTGCCCATGTAGGGCTTGAGGACTTGGCTCATGAGTCGCATGAACGTGGAAGGGGTGTTAGACAGCCCGAAGGGCATCACGAGCCACTCATACAACCCATCTTTGGTTTTGAATGCAGTTTTCCATTCGTCGCCCTCGCGAATGCGGACTTGGTGATATCTGCTTCGGAGGTCCAACTTGGAGAACCAAGACGCGCCGGAAACTAAGTCCAACATGTCATCAAGTCGAGGTATAGGAAACCTATACTTGACGGTGATACGGTTAATGGCACGGCTGTCCACACACATGCGCCACGACCCATCCTTCTTGGGCGTGAGCAAGGCGGGCACAGCGCAGGGACTCAAACTCTCACGGATGTACCCCTTCATGAGGAGGTCATCAACTTGACATTGTAACTCAGCATGTTCGGTTGGGTTGAGGCGGTGGTGTGGCAAGTTAGGGAGGGGTGCACCGGGGAAAAGGTCAATCACATGCTGGATCTCCCTATCCGGGGGAAGACCATGGGGTAAGTCCTCGGGGCTAATATCGGCGAACTCTGAGAGGAGAGCGGACGCCTCAGTCAGAGGCGTCATACCCTTGGACAAGGTGGGGTCTTGTGCCTCGCGAATCATGAGCGCGTAGATGACCTTGGTCTCCTTGGCCTCGCGTACAAGCGCAGAGGTGCGCATGAGGGAGATCATGGTAGACGCCGAAGGAGTAGGCACTGACGAAGTGATCAGCCCCTTGGAAGTGGACGCACGAAGCTCCTTGGGTGGAGCCGGGATCAAACGAATTTTCTGATCATTGTGGTCAAACACGTAAGTGTTTGACCGACCATAGTGGATCACATCCCTATCATATAGCCAAGGACGCCCGAGAAGGACGTGGGCGACATCCATAGCCGCCACGTCGCACCACACTTTCTCACGATAGGCCCCAAAGGCAATGGGGGCCTAGCACCGGTGGGTGACCGGAAGACTCGACGTGTCAACCCACGCGATAGAGTAAGGCTTGGGGTGGGGTTCTACGGGGAGACCGAAGCGCGTGATTGCGGTCTGGGAGACCACGTTCAGGCTACTACCACCATCTATGACAATCTTACACGAGTGCCCATTGCACTTAATGTAAGTCGTGAAAATGCTCGAGCGCCGCCAATCCTCGGCGGGTGTGGGTTGAACAAGGGTGAACCGCACAACCGCAACTGTGGGGTGACCCGACTCATCACCGCTTGTGTAACACTCAGCCTCAATATCCTGCTCCGCGGGTTCGCGGGTGATGGTGGCTACACGGGTTGGGGCTTTGTCCGTAGTGGCGGACTTCCTAAGGCATTCGCGGGAAAGATGACTCGGTTGGAGGCAGTTGTAACAGTTAACACGACCAGGCAGGCTGACAAGTGGGGCCTTTCCCCTCTCTTCCCAAGTGGGGCGAGAAGGTAGGGCACCGGGGGCTGAACGCCTGGGGGAGTGATGGGCCGCAGGCGCGGGCCGTGGGTCAGGACAAGGCTCGTGGCGCTCGGGTCGAGGGTGGGCATGAGGAGGCCCGCCCAAAGGATGACATCTAGGGGGTCCAGACTCACTGCGTCGAACCGTGGCCCGAAGGTCGTGTTCGATGTCGCGAGCACGCTGAAAGGTTTGGTCAAACGTCTCTGAACCGTACGAGGGTAAGGCTCGGCGAATGTCCGACCGGTGTCCATTCTTGAACTTGGACAACGACAGTTCGGGGTCCTCTTGCAAGTTGCAACGGAGTTGAAGCGTCTCAAAGGTGAGGCGGTACTCCTCGACAGTACTCGACCCTTCGTGTAAACTACTGTATTGATCAAGCAGACGCTGCCTATACGAAGGGGGCACATATCGCTCGCGGAGGCGATACTTCATCTCCTCCCAATCAACGATGGGAGGAAGGGCTTGCTGCGTGTTTTGGTGTTCCACATTTGCCCAATGCAAATGTGCAGGGCCTTCCAACAAGTTGCGCACAAACCGGACACGGGACTCGGGGGCCCAATCACTAAGGTCAAAATAAGAATCGATGGAGGCGATCCAATCAAGGAAGTTCGTGGGGTTAAGGCTTCCCACAAAGGGGGCGGGGGTGTTCCTAATGTAACGACGGAAGTCATCCTCCGCGTGGGGACGATCCACACGTTGTTGGATTGGGGCCCTTTGACCGGCCCAAGTGTGGCCAAAGCGGCCATCAGATTGGGGCCCTTGTGCGGCCCAAACATCATCCTCATCAAGTGGTTCGAAGCCTAAACCCCCGTGGACCTCATAAGGTCGCGGGCAACCGGAGTCGTCATGGACACGAGGCCGCGTGGAAGCGGCAAGCGGAGGTAGCTCTCTAGTGGGAGGTACTGGGTTTGCGGATGGTGGGGGGTGAATCGGGTTCGAGCGTCTCGGCTCCGATAACTCAGGACGTTGAGTGAGGTTGTGGATCCCAGCCATTATTTGCTGAAACATCGCGCTTGTACTTCCCTCATGGGACTCCAAGCACGCGGACAGCGCATCTAACTTAGCATCGACTCGCGCCTCAAGTGCGGCCAAAGAGTCTACATTGGTTCTACTCCCTTCCGAGGGTTGGACCGATACTTGGGTTTCGGGTATGGTTTCCGGGTATTGGGAAGACATGACTTGTGACCTCGTAGTCACCATGCACAAACAAGGTTAAATGAGAGATGCAGAAAATGCAAAAATCGTGCAGAAATATGACTAAGTATGGATCGCACGAACAATGAGGATTGTCCGCACAACTTGCTTTGATACCAAATTGATGTAGCTACTAGTGGGAGGAGGGTCCTTAAAGCCGTACTCTAAGGGATTACACTATGCATGCGAAAACGGGGAGAGGGTCTTTAGATGAGGGAAGTGAAAAGCGTTCGGAAAATAGCAGGAAAACACGAAGAAATCAGCGTCGAGTTCAATCGGGGCAACACGAATGCGAGAAGGAATCAACGACACTCAACTACTGAAAATACATCACTAACCTCTTAGCATTTAGTGCGCTCTCTAAGCAAATTTTAAGCTCAGCACGTCGCAATGGGGACAGCGGATTCGCAGCGTACAGCTCGCGCACCTATGCGCCTGAAACAAACCAAAAACAAGGAACGACCACGCCTCCGCCGTGCGGATACTCGTGGAAAAGAGGGAAACTACAGCGGAAAAGAACACGAGGGAATGGAAAACAGACGAACCTGACCCACTGGAGGCGGTGGGATTTACTTCTTATAATGTTGGAAATGGACCTTCGAGTCGAGGCACCGACCACGACTCCTACACACCTCGAAGTCGAGGCAAGACGCTTACAACCTTGGAATCGAGGCACTCTCCTGGATATCCACAAGTTGGAGTACTCTACTACTCTAGAGAACTGAAAATGAAGCTAGCCCACCCCTTCTCTTTTATAGGATAAGAGAGGGGAACAAAACAAGGGTTGAATTCCTACCAACTATCTACTTTTGCAGCCCAAAAGTAGTCAAGGCTGCTACATAAGGACAAAAAAAACTGCTACAATGGACAAAAGATTAACAAACTTCTACCAACTAAAGTGGACTGGCGCAGGTCCTTTGATTCCCGCTGGTGCGAGGTGGTTGCGAAGGTAGTTAGACACGTTCGGAGCATACTGCGACGAGGTAGCAGAACTTGGATGTCGTAGGCTGAGTCACCACCATCGTGGCATGCTCTTGGGCTGTGTTATTGACATGATTGCGGTGTCCTTCCGGAGTTGGGCCGCTTGGGGGCTGGTCTGTGGCACCTTTGGGCTGGATCATTTTGGTGTGGATTGCGAGTGGGCTAACGACACCCACGAAACGATCCGGCGGGTGGGATGTGCGTTAGGATCGCCGAATAATCACTTTGTTGGGTTCCTTTGGATCCTCCTTAAATGGATGAACATGGTGGGGAGGGTTGTGCACGTCAAAACGAGGTCGTTGGGGGAAATCGGTTGTTTCAGGATTTCCACGGGTCACCCTATGACCAGTTCCACACCCCGTGACTTTTTCGCCATAGTCCACAGAAACTTCCTCGAGGTGTGACCTCGACCGTGGAACATTCTATGCATATTTGGCTTTCTCCACAGAAACTTCCTCGGGGTGTGACTTCGGTTGCTGGGTCGACCGTGGAACATTCTGTGCATACTTGACTTTTTCCACAGGAACTTCCTCGGGGTGTGACTTCGGTCGCTGGGTCGACTGCGGAACATTCTGTGCACACTTGCCAGAATCCATAGAAAATTCCTTGGGTGTGACTTCAGTCGTTGGGTCAACCGTGGAAAATTCTGTGACACCCGAATTTGCAGAAACTTTCTTGGGCTGTGGTTTAGGTCGCATGGTACCCTGAGGAATGTTCTGTACAGATCGGGATGTGTGGTCTGGAACGCTACTGCAGAAGCCGCGGACAGTGGTCTCGGTCGTTGGGTCGACCGCGGAACATTCTGTGATGCCCAGAACTCACAGAAAATTTGTAGAGCGCCTCCTGGAGCAAGTTTTCCCCTTCATCTATGTTGTATGCTCTTGCATCACCGCCGTGCTCCTCTTTCTCTTCGGAGAGCTTCCACAATACAAGGACAATGAAGTTGACGGCGACAAAGAGGTATGGCAGCGCGAACCAGGAGCACAAGGATGCCAAGGAGGAAGGCACCGACGATCCTGGCAATGGAGGAGGAAGCGGCCCCTGCATGAACTATTTTGTGAAGAAAAGCTGTTGACTGAGTGAATTTGGGTGAGATTAGGTGAAATTGTGTAAGATTTGGGTTAATTTTGACTCAGTCAACTAAGCTGTTGACTGATCAAAATATTTCTTTCCTTCTACCGAAACACGAGGCCTAAAAGAGAAAGGAGCTATTTCTTTTCCTTCTTATTTCTCTTCTCTTGTTAATTTTTTTTCCTGATTTTTTTCCCTCCTTCGAAACGCAGCGTGAGTGTTTCAGAACTCGGATGGATTGATTAGGAAAGAAAAGTGCAGGGAAGAATTTGATTTTTTTTTTCCTCTGAAACTGATCTGCCCAAATCGTCGGACAGCTCGCCCTTCGAGAATGCTCCCTCGTCACGGAAGAAATGGCTTAAGCAGGGTACCCAGCTTAGGCGATTTCATCTGGGTCCCTAAATTTGGGACCAAAAATATTTTTTTTAAAATTTTTTTTTTAGAAATGTTATATATCATGTAAGTTAGTTATCCAATGGTACCAATTTGAGGTATTTTAGATATTGTATATGTATAAAATATCCTATATAAAAATTAAATTTTTTTTAAGAAATAATATTTTGTCTTATATGTGATTTTGTATAGGTATCTCGATCTCGATCTAGTCACATAATCATGTAACTCAAATTTTCTGTCTTTAGCTTTTCTTTTCCCTCTTATTTTTTTCACCTCTCTATTATTCTGTCCCTACTAGTAAACAGGGCCTAACTATTTACTGCTTTACTTAAAAGATAAAAAATCGAACAAAGGAGATTTAGTAATTACTAAGGGCATATTTGGGTTTAGTTGCTTTCAGCTTTGCTTTGATGGATGGTAGAAGCGAACACTAAACTTGCGTTTGTTTAGCAGCTTCTGCTGCAAAACAATACCAGCTTTGGTACCGTTGACCAAAGCAGTTGCTGCCACCTACTATAGTGCATGCTATAGTATTATATATTTTGTAAATAAATATATTTATATTTATATTTATAATATATATTAATTAAATTTAAATATAAATATATTTTAAAATAATATTATATATGTATTAAATGTATTATAAAAAAATAATATTTGACTAAAAAAATTTATAATTTTAACTATATTATATTTTTTTAATTATGTTATATATATTATATTAGATTAATAAATATTTTTAATAAAAATATAATAATTTTAAATTAACTACTTTAAAATAACTTAATTACTAAATTTTATATTTAATTAATTATCTGATCAAATTAATTTTTTTAAAAAAATATTTAATTATAAAATTATATACTTTAATAAATACTAATATTTAATTATAATATTTAAAAGTTATAATAATAATAATATCAATAGTAACAACACAGTTATTTTACCAAATATATGTGCTACCGCAGCTATTCCAAGCAGTGTTTGATGTATATTATTGTAATATTTTAATCCAAATGAATTTAATTGTCATATAAATTAGAAATATAAAATTTACTACCTAGAAATATAATAATTGTCCGTTTTAATTTTAATATTTATAAATAGCACACCTCACAAAAGCAAAATTAAGGATGACAATAACATTTTTTTTCTATATTTTTAAGTTTATACTTTTGTAAATAAACTTTAAACTTGTGTATGTGATTTATGTTAATTTAAATTTAGCATGATATTATTTATTATAAAATTTAAAACTAAAATATAGTAGTTAATTAATATACTTTATAATAATTTTATAAATTTAATTATTTAAAAAAATAATAATTTTAACAATATTTACTATAGCGTAACTATCCTTAACAACATATGCTACATTAATAGCATAGCTATGACAATACAACAGAACTAAATTAGACCTAACTTGCTTTATGTGCTGTCATCTCAAATGCAAGCTACATAGATAGGCTAACTTGCTTGATAATGCATCGTCAAATAGTTTAGAGAGACTAAGTTGCCTCAATTAGGAACTGGCACCATTGAGCAAATTGCCCCTAAATCGCTGTCAAATTGGGATGACTGAGCACTGCGGAGCAGGCAAACAAAGGTTGAAAGTCAGAGTTTAAAAATAATAAATGTTAAAGCGGTGAATCCCAAGTCATCATACCGCATAACATGAAATAGTAAATGTGTCGAGTCGTGGTGAACGAGTGAATAGGCTAAAATTAAGTCGTAGGTTAAATTTAGATAATGTCCAGTGTTGGTGAGATCGATAAGAATACATCATTCGATGTATAAGTAATTGGAATTTCCAATTACCAATTTGTTTAGTGCTCAAGCCGTCGTCTCGCTGCCAACACAAGAGAATCAACCATCTAACCTGCAGAGCGCAGGAACAAAAGAATTAGAGATTATATTTTGAACGGGTACCCCACTACCACAAATTGACGTCCAATGTCCCGGTTGGGGAGATGATAGACCAGCGTAGGACTAGCAACGGATTGGATACCTGAGATTTTATTCTAAATTCGAATCCAATCCACCACCCGAACCCGCTACCTGAACTCGGCTCAAACTCGGATAAGGTATTTAAACGGGTACCCGTGGTACCCGATTAATTAAAAAACTAAATTATTTATTATATAAAATATATTTTAAAAATTAAAATTAAAATAAATATATTTATATAATAATTATTTATTATTATTTTATATTTTTAATAATAATAAATATTTATATAATAGTTATTTTATTATTATTTATACTCTAATAATAAAAATTAATATTTATATTTTTTTATTAAAATTAAGTATCGAGTACTAGGTACCCGAACTCGTCATAAATGGGTCGAATCGAGTACCTATTGGATTCGGATGAAATTGCCACCCCTAGACCAGCATCCTCCTGGTGCAATGGAGGTAACTGATCTAAGCCACGAACCTTCATGATCGCTCGTCGACTCCGTCTAGATCGTTGCTGCGAGGAGGTATGTGAGATCTTGGTATCCTCCGTCTAGAACGTTCGTTGCTGCGAGGAGGTATGTATGTGAGGTCTTCATATCCTTTTATAACATCAGCGCTGCTCCGATGTTGTCACCCACCGGATGTGGGAGTATACAACCACCGCCGACTCACGCGCTTTTCACATGTGGATGGCAATTATTTCCTTATTTTTTGTGACTTCATCTCTCGTGCTCTAATGGATTTGTGATTTAGTGGTTCGTCCTTCACTCGGCTAATCACCAAATACTCATTTTTTTCCATTAACTATGTAAATATTTGCAGGAGTAGTTGTAAATTTAATTGATTATTTTGAAATGCAGGTAGCTGCTCTTATTTCATTGTCTTCATAAAGCTGTGTTTACATTGTGGTAGTAACATCATATTATTGTGATCAAAGATGGGAAAGAAATTGCAAATTCTCACTTTTGACATTTAATCCTCGCTGCCTGCTCGTCATCTCAATTAGACAGCGGTTTGAAGGAGAGTGCTCAGGAACTTGTTAGACAGGACTGATGTTGACATCAGTAGCTCCTGCCAAGAATTGAATGATATATTACTGTTAAGAGGAATTCAAGGATGCATTTGTAGACTCTCCTAATTACTGCTCCAACATTCACTCATCTTCTTGTAATCTTTCTTTTGTATTCACTAGGCTTAGGATGTTCAGTAACTGATTAATACTATTTCCTTTGTTCTATCTTGCTTTTAAGACAGCACTTTCTCTTTTTTTTTTCAACATATACACTAATGTATAAATTTTTTTATGTATATCACTACATGTACATGTAAGCATGGGTACATAGATATAGCTTTTCATATTTATGAGAAGGTATATGTTCAATGACATCAATAAGAGATTCATTTCAATTAATAATTTGTATTCATTAATAACGACCTTCTAAATCTTTGACACACCAATTTGTATTCATTAAATAAAGTTTTAGGAATTATGGTGGCCAAACCTTAATGGTAAAATTAATGATTTAATTTTACTTACCTTCATTGTTCAAATTTCAACTTTAGTGGTGAAATTGTCTCTTCTGAGGAACCTGAAATTTCAATCAAACCAAATAGAAGCAAGTGAACCCAATTAACTTTGGAACTAACTTAGACCAGTATTGTTTGCATGAATCGTCTTCATTGTTCGTATTGGCCGTGGATACTGAGCTGAGCGCCGAACTCGAAGATGATATCAATTCGATGACCGTCCGGAGGTTCAATTAGAGTTGGACGCCAGCAAGAACTTAGAGAAAGTCATCAGAGTAACTGGAATTATCTAATACGGAGCACTACATTTAATTTTATCAATTGAATTTGATACTCCGACTTGTACACATGGTACATTAATTCCAACAATCTATATAAAAACAAAGTGTGTAAGCATAACTATAAACATCTGACTCTTTTTTCTGCATGGTTCCACTTTCAAATTTTCTCACCTTGTTCTTGTGTTTTCTCACAGCAAGCAGCAGCCATCTGCACAGTTCGCTCAAGCTTCCAATTCTCACAAGAAGCACAAACCATAACAATTTTTTCGCAACCCGCTGGTGTTTGGATATAGAGATGAAGTCGCTTCCAGTGTCGAACACCAAATCCATCTTTCTCAGGCATTCCGATGGCTGCACAAATTGTTAGGATTCATGCTTCTTCCAACTTCCAAGAATGGAAGCTCGACCGAACTGTAAGATTAGAAATTTGAAAGTGGAGCCATTGAGAAAAAGAGATTCATGATTCACCTTTAATAGTTATTTCTGTCTTAGCTTTTGACCTAATAATGTTTAATATAATTTTTTTATTATTTATCGTATTGTGCACCAAAAGTTAATGCTGTCTGAATTTCGTGCCATCTGCATCATTACTTGGATGAGATAGGTGTACATTTAAGTGAAAGGAGACAATGTGCCATACTTGTGATATTTGAATGTTAAAGTTACCCAATTACAGGTGGATGTCTTATTTTCATTTTTACTGTTTTTCTCACAACAATAAAGAAATGCACATGGATGGAGGACATTGTATAGGTTCATTACAACTTTCGAGCTACGTATAGTGTAGATGCCAAGAGTTACATAGTAAAAAAAATGTGTATAGTTGCCATCATGCTTATGTTATATTAAAGCTTCCATAATATGTATATTTATCATCACGCTTATGTTATATTAAAGCTTCCATACAAAATAAATTGCAAATGTCACATAAGAATTCAAACTTATGCATGTAAAAAAAAACTTATGTTATATTAAAGCTTCCAATACTATTTACATCTATAAGCGTTACGTGGTAAAAAAAACTTGAGCCTCTCAAAGTTGTAGTAATTGAAGTATTGTGATTAATATTGAATTTAAAACTCCACCATGAATTGCTAATACGTTTAATCCCTAAACTTGTATAAATTTGTAGGTGAACATCTACTATTCTCAAGAGTAGAATTCATTTGTTATTGCTAAAGGCATTAACTGTGCATTCTAAACATGGCTACCACCAAGATTATGCTCTGCAGCTTCAGCATTATAATTGTATTGGTGATGTCCAACTTGATAGCCCCAATGATAGCAAGAGAGATCCCTACCACATCTACATCACCAGAGTCATCCCCTGCACCAAGTTAGTAATACTATCTCATATCTTCCTTATTTTATATATAACAACTACCTGTATATTAGTTATAATTTCTCTTGTCTTTTTTTTTTCTTTCCAGGTTATAAGGAATTTGATCCGGGCTATATTAGCAAGACGAAGTTTTATTGTATAGCAATACGAGGACTATCCAATTGTTGAATAATTGAACATCTTGTCTTCACAATAATAAAATAAGTTTGAAATTTTTTTAAGAAAAAAAAAGAGATTTTCTTTTTAAAAATTTAATGCTAATTTTAATTTTATACTAAATGAGGCTTTCTATATAATAAAACAATATGAGCCTTTGATATAGAGTTAGATACCTATATAGATATATATGCTCCCCAATCAAATCACAATTAGTATGTGATATTATGATAACACTTTATTTTATATATAACTACCTATGTATTAGTTATAATTTGTCTTATCTTTTTTTATAGGTTATAAATGTGAACCAATTCCTCCAACGATGCTTTTTGGGCTTCTTCATTTTGCGTATCACTTTGATAGCAACAACTGTCTAGTAGTTAATGGTTATGGATCCGAAGTTTTAATTATTACATAATTCAACATCTTCTCTTCACAATAATAAAATAAATTTAATTTTTATTTTGCCATAAAAAAAAAGAGAGGATGTGTTTAGCCCCTCCTATACATAACAATTAGGTCGCATATGTCTCTGCCTTTTTATTAATGTACGCTAAACTCATCAATTAATTCTAATATCTAGGCGTGAGCAAACGGTACCGGTACCGAAGTACCGTATCGAACTTTTCGGTACTTCGGTACTTCGGTACCGGTATTTCGTTACTTCGGGTACTTCGGTACCGGTACCGAAATTTTATTCGGGAAATCGGTACCGGTACCGGGTACCTAAAAACTATTTCGGGAAATCCCGAAGTACCGAAGTCCCGATTTTTCATGTATTATTTAATTAAACAATAATATTTATATATTAATATTTGGTATTTTTTAATACAAATACCGAAATACGTAAATACCGAATATAAATACCGAAATACGTAAATTAGAATTAAAAATATTTGGGATTTCGGGAAATCGGTACCGGTACCGATTTTATTTCGGCAAATCGATATCGGTACTGAACTCCCGAAGTAGAATTCGGTATCGGTACCCGGTACCTATAATTTGAGGTTCGGGAGTTCAGTACCGGTACCGGTACCAAAATCCCGATTGCTCTCCTTAGCAATATCAAATTATCTAAATTTGTAAGGAGCCTGTGTCCCTAAAATGAAAATGTTTTTACAAAGTTGAACAACTTTCCATATTAGGTATCCTCGGCCTTGTCGCCTACAATTCCTCAGCCGTATCCTGCGGCATAGCCAAACCCCCAAATAAGGACCGCCGACGCCGACGCCGACACGCCTCCTTCGGCGCAGCGTCGGTGTCCATCCGGTTCTTCCTTGCTCCCAGCACACTCCTCTCCACCTCCCTTAGCACTTGCCTCGCCTTCTTGTTCCCAGGATCCCACAGATCTCGCTGAGATCCAGCGATCCCACCTACACCATGTCAACTCTTTCCACGGTAGCAAATGCCTCGATATCCGGCACAGCGTCCACTGATTCGACCTTGCACATCACCAGTATCTGAGCCTCGATGCCGGGTGGAGAGAAATGGCAGCAGGCGACGGGGAGTCAACCATGGGGACAGCGATGCCCTGAGGGCCGAGGTCGAGGGCCTTCTTGATCCAGGTAGCAGAGATCTGCGGGAGGCGGAAAACCCCTACGGTAACCGTGGCTGCAAGGGTAGGGAGGCAGGGTAGGGTGTCGACTACAACTGATGGGATTAGCAGATCAACATAGTTGTAAGTTTCTCAGATTAATTATTTTTTTTAAAAAAAATATATCTACTGATATATTATTCTTTAAAATAAATATCAAAGCGTTAACGTAATTTTGTAATATGATGGATTTTGTTATTTTGTTTTTGTGATTTAAAGTGCATGAAAACCATCATTACCTTAGTTTATGTGATTAAAACATAATGGAATTACGAGACCTTTTGTTTTGTGGGTATTCAAAAAGGATCAGACTAGTTAAAAATGCCTGCATTTTAGTTCATAATTGTCTATAGGACTAACTACAACTCTTTTATATAGTAAGATTCATAGTCAACATTGAACACATATATCCTCTAATGACATGCATCAGGAATAAAGCCCACACGAGCAGCTTGCGTGTCAAAAACAACTCGAATTCCTTGGAGCAATATATTGCCGATCACAGATGTGTCACTTGTAGATTTGATAGCCACGCAATAGGTCCCATCTCTTTCTCTATCAAAAAAGTAATTTTTCTTTGGTATGGGCACAATTGACCCACCTGCAAAATGAAGAGCCATTGTCGGCATTTGCTTGAACACCTCCTCTCTGGGGGTACCTGTAAAGTTAAAACAATATTTAAAGTATAATCCATGGACAACCTTGAATCCAGATGTCCATTTTACTAATGCAGTTGTAACTGCCTTAAATGCTTCTTCCACTAGCCCAGTTGCACTACTTCCGCAATCAATGATTGCTCCGCCTTGGCGAGTTAGAGGATTCAACTTCATACTGGCGACAAGTTTTCCATCTAAACTAACTCCAGTCAGCTCCACGTAATAAAAGGATTGCACTTGTGTGTGTTGTAGCATTGGCGTGTATGCCACCCGCATAGAAGGACTTGGGATAGCAGCGTGGCCTAATATCAATGATGGTGCCACTGCTGATGATAGATTGTACTTGATGGAAGAGGAGGTGATCATGTCACCTAAACATAGAGAAATCCCTTGCCCAAACATAGGCAAGGCTTGTGATGGTAAAGACAGACTCCCTCGCCCAAGTCCAAGAATACCTGCGAAGCTGGAAAATGAGATTGTATTATTATGGCTACAACCCACTGCTACGTGTGGTAGATGGAGGCCGTTATCGAAAGTAATAGTCTCTGTAGCCAAACCACCAATGGTGGTAGAGTCATCTTCATAGTAAACTTTATAGTAGCAGCTTTGGCTTTTTGCATTGCATGAGGTTAGAGCAGTAGAGTTTAGCTCCTTACAAAATGGAACAGTGCAAGGGACGGATGCATAAGAGGTTGAGTGGTCGGGGTTAAATATTGGGCTTAGTTGATTATAACAATCAAGGCATGGTAGACATTGAAACCAGATAAGATCGCTTCCCGTGTCGAGCACCAAGTCCATCTTTTGTGGCGGTGTTCCAATGGCTAAATGGATCAAGTACCCTGTGGTCATTGGAAATCCCGATACCACAGGAAGGTGCAAACTTTTAGAGACGCTTCTCTTCAGAATTGCAAGCTCGATTGAACTGCGTTGATGATGGCTGCTGCATGTTGCAAGAAAGCACAAAAAGAAGATTAGAAATTTTAGGATCGGAGTCATTGAGGAAAAGAGTCGTCTAGGCTTTCGTTTGAAGCTACTCTGATCTAAACTTACGGTTGAAGCTTACTGAGAGTTAGTTGGTGTATTTATAAGTGAAGGAAGGATTAGTGTGTGATTAATTAATTAACTTAAGCTTCATTGTTGTGTTGATAAATCTGAGATGCCGTTTGCTATACATCAATTTCATCATTTAATGCCGTTTGTTCTACATCAATTTCAGCATTTAATGGTGGTTTGAAAAAATTTACAACTTGCCTAGCTGAGGAGAGAGGAAGAATTTTTTCACTTTTAATAGTTATTTACTTTTAGCATGTACCAAAAAGTCAAACATTTCTTTCTAAATTTATTATTACTTAATATATGAACATTAACAAAACTGAGTGGTGCTTAGTGAGAAGATGGTTTAACGTGACGGGCCTAAAAAGTCAAAACATTTCTTTTCTAAGCTTCATTTAATGGTGTTTACTTAATATATGGACGTCAGCGTCTTAACCTTCGACAAACAAGGAAGGGCAGAACAAACTCCAGCGAGGTAGGGATGCATCTCTTGATTGGAAGCTGATGCATCTCTTGATTGCATTTTCCGGAGATCCTGCGGGCGTTTTAGCAATTTACATTCCTTCGAGGACAATTGTAGGTTAGGAATTGGAAGCTATGCATCTCTTGATTGCACTTATTGTTATGGGTAAATTTATTTTTTTAATAATAAACTTTCACAACCGGCAGATCCCCTTGCAGAGATCTCAGCCCTACACTAGAGTGGCCCGCGACCACGTGTCCGAAGGGTTCGGTATAAATATCGCCCCTCGGACACGAATACAGATATCTCAAACTGTGTTAAAGTGACGGAGGCTCTCCGACCACTTTACACTCACAGAAAATGACAACAGCCCGCGCTCCTTTCTCTATACAGCTGAGATAGGCACCGGCGCAGCCTCAATCAATCACAAGGGGACGGTGGCGAACACCTTCGAGGGTGCCGGCACACACACGTCCGTGACTTTGCAGCGAGCAACAACCAAGCACCTACAACAGTCACAAATCCGCACTACACATATGCGGACACAGATAACGCAAATAACTGTCCGGACGAAAAGCCACACGAAGTCCGGACGGCGGTAAAGGCTCCTATCCACTACACACAAGAAAACCGTCCTATCACCATTACACACGATGAATCCAAGGAGGGTTTACCCTTGTAGCGTGCCACCACTCCACGAGCCGAGCCCACCGAGATCCTCCGAGAAGCTACGTCAGAAAGTCCGGTCGGAGTTGAAACGCGTCGCGCGGACGAACGCGTGCAACTCCCCCCCCCCTCCCTTTTCTCCCCTTCACGGCTCGCTTCCGGAACAGGGGACGCGCTTGGCTGGAACAGGGGAGGAAACTCCTCCTCCGTTCGTCACCGTCCGGCCACCGGAGCCACGCCAGCCGGTCAGGAACTGATCACCGGAGAAAGGAGTAGCCGCCGACGAAGAATCACCGCCGGAGAAGCCGCCGCCGATGAGAATGAAGACCCAATGGAAGCACTGCTCGCGTGGAACCGGAGATCGGAAATTTTGATCTCTCTCCCGCGTCTGGCTGCCGGCGCCGGAGGGGATGAGTCCCTCCTTACCTCAGGGCACCGGTTAGTCGATCTGGAGCCTCGTGCGGACGAGTCCACGGTCGGAACCTCGTCGCCGGCAGGAATCGTCAACCTCTGTCCTCAGATCTCTTTCGCCCGTCGCCAGACCTTGCCCAAGCGTTCGTAATCGCTTTCATGGCAACCTCCCCTCGACGAGGATGGATTTCCATCCTCGCCGCCATGCGAGCACCGATCTCCGCCATTCGATGGCCGGAAATCAAGCTTCCACCGGGGTGAGATCGTATCTCAACCCTAGGCACGTCCATGTAGATTCCGAGGTGGATTCCATGCCCAATCGCCGCCGCCATCACCGCTTCGTCGATTCGAACCCCCGGCCACCTTCCATATCCGGCGAGCACTCCTCCAGGTGGCGAGATCGACGACGGACGGCGAGCTTCGCTGGACGAAGGTAAAACAGGGGATGTTTTTCCCCAATCACGCGTACGCGTGTTACGTGAACCGGCTGACCCGGTTCGGTTTAGCCTAGAAGGTTGGTTCAGGTCCGGTTCGGGGCTGATTAGACCTCAGAATCGCCCCATAGTCGACCCTCCTCGATGCACACGCTCGCAAGCTCGTGCGAGAGGGTCCGGGGTCCATGGGTCGAGTCGGAAGCCCACATCCACGTGTGAACCCACACTCCGTGGTTTGACTCGACCCTCGCCCTATGGACTTGTGTCAGCCTCAGTGACACGATCGCACACCCGAGTCGTCCAACACAGCTGATGACTAGGGGTCCCGCCATCGCTCCATCTCGGTGTGCTTTGGGATTTGTGCTAAATCCCGGGAGCATCACATACTCCCCCACCCAAGTTCGTCGTCGCCCTCGACGACAGGCCGTCGATGTAGATCTTCAACTCCTCCTCAAACTACCACAAATCAGAAGCTTTTTCCTACTTAGCTTCTTCTATGGGTGTTCCTTCCCACTGCACAAGAAATTTCATCCGCCTATTCCTCCTATACTGTCCAAGTGTTTTGTGATTCAAAATATTTTCTATTCTTTTATCAAACTCTGCCCGAACACTAGGAGGAGCCCGACGCCCCTGAGAAAGACTAGGGTCGGTCTCGTCGGCATGAAACCTTTTCAAAAAGCTTACATGAAAGGTCGGATGAAGCTTTAATCTGTCGGGAAGCTTCAGCCTGTAGGCTACAGCACCAACCCGTCTCAAGACCTCGAAAGGTCCCTCATATCTCTGAATAAGACTGTGATGTGCAGTCTTGGCTGAGATCTTTCTCCACATCTAAGGTGTCAACTTCAATAGCACAAGATCTCCAACTTCGAACTGTTCATCGCGTCTACTCTAATTGGCATAATGCTGCATCCTTCTTGCAGCGTGCTCTAAGCTATCACGAGCCTCCTGGAGCACCTTGGCATGATCTCTCCCAACCCGATAGGCCGCTGGGCACTCACCATTGGTGTGCTGCACAACATCAGCGGGGGTGAGAGGCTGTCGTCCTAACACCAACTCGAATGGTGTCTTGCCGGTCGCTGAAGATTGCTGCAAGTTGTAGGCAAACTGCGCCGTGTCGAGGAGAGACGCCCAGTTGCGCTGGCTTGCCGACACAAAGTGACGAAGGTATTCTTCAAGAAGAGCATTTATCCTCTCCGTCTGGCCATCGGTCTGAGGATGGTTCGTTGTAGAAAACTTTAGCTCGGAACCAAGAGTCTTGAACAAGGATGTCCAGAAGTTACCAGTGAACATGGCATCTTTGTCAGAAACAATGTCCAGGGGAATCCCAAAAAGCTTCACCACATGCTTGAAGAATAGGTCAGCCGTCTCCTTGGCTGAACAAGGCTCAGGTGCTGCGATGAACACAGAGTAATTAGAGAACCTGTCCACCACAACAAAGATAGAAGTCTTCCCTTCGACCTTCGGTAACCCAGTAATAAAATCCATGGAAACTGAAGTCCATGGTCGTTCCGGAATGGGAAGAGGCTGTAACAATCCAGCTTTGCGCCTCCTATCGACTTTATCTTGCTGGCAAATCAAGCAGGTGCGGACATAGTGATCGACATTAGCTCGCATGGAGGGCCAATAACAAGATCTGGATAAGAGAATCAACATCCTGCGCTGTCCCGGATGTCCACTCCATGCTGTGTCGTGAAGCTCTCTCAACAACTCGCGTCGAAGTCCGCTAGTCGCCGGAACAAGTGGCCGACCGCCCTCGGCCATCAGAAGGTCGTCGCCCTGAAGATAGTAACGACGAACCTTGCCTTCTCGCACATCGGCGATCAACTGCTGGTATTTGACGTCGAGAATAGCAGCTTGCCGAATGCGATCGAGGAGATCACCCTCAATCCTCGATATAGAATCAAGTACCACAGTGCACATCCTACTGAGAGCATCTGGAACCACATTGGAGCGCCCCGATCTGTGCTCCCAGGTGAAGTCAAATTCAGCGAGGAACTCCTGCCATCTCGCTTGTTTAGGTGAAAGTTTGTTCTGCGTAGCGAAGTATGTGTTGGCGACATTATCCGTCTTCACTACGAAAGCGCTATCGAGAAGATAGATGCGCCAAACTCGAAGGCAGTGGATCACGACGACTATCCTTCTCGTGAGCTGAGTAACGCTACTCCACCAGACTTAACTTCCGGCTCTCAAATGCCACTGGGTGCCCCTCCTGTAAGAGCACTCCGCCGATCGCTCTATCAGAGGCGTCGGTATGAACCTCAAAGGGCCGACTGAAGTCTGGCATACGAAGAACCAGCTCACTGGCGATCCTGCATTTTAACTCTACAAACGCAGTCTGATGCCGTTCTTGCCATAGCCAAGGAGTCTCCTTCCTCAGGAGGTCAGAAAGAGGAGCTGCGATCTTGGAGTAATCCTGGATAAATTTCCTATAGAAATTCGCCACTCCCAGGAAAGATCGGAGCTCAGTAGGGGAAGTAGGTGCGGCCCACTCGACAATAGACGCACCTTCTCAGGATCCATCTGGACAGTGCCATGGCCTACCACATGGCCCAGAAACTGGATCTCAAAAGCAGTAAAGGAGCATTTCTCCCTCTTCACATACAGCTGGTGTTCTCTCAGTCTCTGAAACACCAATCTCAGATGCTGCAAATGCTCCTCCATCGTGGTCGAGTACACCACGATATCATCAAGGTAGATGACCACAAAATCGTCTAGCAACTGTGTCAGAACATTGTTCATCAGGTGGGAGAAGGTAGTCGGCACATTGGTTAAGCCGAATGGCATAACAAAGAACTCAAAAGCGCCGTACCGGGTGACACAGGCTGTCTTCGCCTCATCTCCCTCAGCTATGCGGACCTGCCAATAGCCTGATCTCAAATCAAGCTTGGTGAAGATAGTAGCGCCCGCCAGTCTGTCAATGAGGTCTTGGATATGTGGAATAGGGTATCTGTTCCTGATGGTGATCTTATTTAAGGCACGGTAGTCAACACATAAGCGAAGACTACCGTCCTTTTTCTTTTGGAAAAGAACGGGAGCACCAAATGGAGACTTGGAGGGTTGGATGAACCCAGCTGCTAAGAGTTCATCCAACTGCTTCCTCAGCTCAACGAGCTCTGCAGGAGGCATGCGGTATGGGGGTCGGAAAGAAGGAGCTGCCCCAGGAACCAACTCAATGCGGTGATCAATCGCATGTCTGGGAGGAAGCTCCTTTGGTAGCTCAGGCGGAAGAAGATCCTGGTACTCCTCAAGTAAATTCATCACTTCCGCTGGTACGTCGTCTGGACTTTCTACAGGGGCCGTCACCCATGTAGCCAGAAAGGTCTGCTCGCCCCGACGTAAGCCTGTCTCAAGAGTAGCAGTCGATATGGATGTACTCTGAGCCTTCCTCGGTCGTACTGACTTATCCGACCCAGCCAACTGTAGGCAACGAACAAAGAAGGGGTATCTCTCATCCATCACTTGGACACCCCTAAAATGAGGGACTATCGCAGCCTTCATCTTTTGTATCAACTCCAAGCCGACGATAACATCATAATCGTCCATCTGAATCACGCGTACATGGTTCTTACCCTTCCACTCCCCGAAGACAAGAGGAACATCATAGGATATTCCTGCGATCTGCCGCTCCTCAGCGTTGATCGTCTTGAAGCGGTCCTGAGCAGGGGACATGCTCAGCCCTAGCCGCGTCGTCATGCCATGAGCCACAAAAACATGAGATGCACCACTATCGATCATGGCATGAACTCTATGTGAGTTCACCCTCATCTCCACGTACATCAACTTGGTCTTCCTTGTGGTGGAAGTGGTAATGGCGTTGATCACCAAAGGATTCACAGTGATCAGAGGATGATCCTCAGATTGGGCAACCTCCCGGTGAACAATAGCTGCAAGTGTATCTCCCCGAGGACAATCGTGCATGCGATGAGGACCTCGGTAAAAGAAACACTTTAGCTGCTGCTTCGGGGCGCCCCTAGGAGGAGAATCGGCTGGTCTGGCTTTCTTCTGACCGGTTCCTGAAGAGGTAGCTCCTCCTTTTACATTCTTCTTCTTATACCCACCCTTGGGTCCTGGAGCTGGACGCTTCCCCTTATTCCTCTGAGGGGAACGTGACATAGATGGACTTGAGGAGATAGGGGTAGATTGCTTCCTATCCCTCAAATCCACTAAGGAATCAACTACGGCCATAGCCTCCTTGAGAGTCAGTGGGCTATGTCTCCTAACTTCCAACTGTGCTCATGTCTGCATCCTCTCTAAGAAGAAGTACAAGCGATCCTCTTCTTCCATTCGTGGTATTTCGAGCATGGCGGCAGAGTAAGCTCGAACATACTCACAAACTGTCCCCGTGTGTCTGATCTTATGCAGAGAGTCTCTAGCAGTCTTAGATGTGTGTGTCGGCATGAACTGGTTTTTCAGTTCAGCTTTTAACTCATCCCACCAGATGTCACGTGGCACCTCTTCTCCCGGAGGGGTCACTAAGGTACGCCACCAGAGCTTGGTGTCACCTGTCAGATAGGCCGAACACAACTGCGCTCTCTCATAATCAGGCACCTAAGTAGTCCTGAAATACTGCTCTATATCCCAAAGGAAATTCTCAAGTTCCTTTGCACTGCGTACCCCACTGAAAGTAGAGGGCTCAGGGACACACACTCTAGTGGTCTGCGGCTGGGAACTCCCAGCGCTTGCGGCTGAAGTAGAAGCATGGGCAGAAGCCTACCCCTTCAAACCAGCCACCTCCAATGCAAGTCCAGCAAGGACACTGGAGAGACGTGCCAACTCAGAATCCAGGCGGGTCCCAACGGACTCGACCACCGACCGAAGTGCCTCGAGACGCTGCATGATCGTAGCGTCTCCATCAAAGTTCCCTATCGCAGTCTCCAAGCGGGAGATGCGCTCTGCAGTTATAACCATTGTGATTGTGAGAAGTAACTCTGAAGTTCTGCTGGTGGAATGAGATCTGATGGTTTGACTTCTGGGTGCACTGAAAAGAGCTAAGCAGTGCTCGGTCTACGTCGGAACTGACCGATTAGTGAAGAGGCTGAGAGACTACGCCCCGGCGCTAGGCACCGACGTACGCACCCTCCAAACAGCGTACACCAACGTCGATATCCCTGACTACAGACTTACACAAACCTGGCTCTAATACCGGTTTGTTATGGGTAAATTTATTTTTTTAATAATAAACTTTCCACAACCGGCAGATCCCCTTGCGGAGATCTCAGCCCTACAATAGAGTGGCCCGTGACCGGTTAGGATCGCGTTGCGGAAGCTGGCCCAGCACTCTACAAGTCCTCGCACCACGTGCGCGAAGGTTTCGGTATAAATACCGCCCCTCGGACACGAATACAGATCTCTCAAACTGTGTTAAAGTGACGGAGACTCTCCGACCACTTTACACTCATAGAAAATGACAACAGCCCGCGCTCCTTTCTCTACACAGCCGAGATAGGCACCGGTGCAGCCTCAATCAATCACAAGGGGACGGTGGCGAACACCTTCGAGGGTGCCGGCACACGCACGTCCGTGACTTTGCAGCGAGCAACAACCAAGCACCTACAACAGTCACAAATCCGCACTACACATATGCGGACACAGATAACGCAAAGAATCGTCCGGACAAAAAGCCACATGAAGTCCGGACGGCGGTAAAGGCTCCTATCCACTACACACAAGAAAACTGTCCTATCACCACTATACACGATGAATCCAAGAAGGGTTTACCCTTGTAGCGTGCCACCACTCCACGAGCCGAGCCCACCGAAATCCTCCGAGAAGCTGCATCAGAAAGTCTGGTCGGAGTCGAAACGCGTCGCGCGGACGAACGCGTGCAACTCCCCCCCCCCTTTTCACGGCTCGCGTCCGGAACAGGGGACGCGCTTGGCTGGAACAGGGGAGGAAACTCCTCCTCCGTCCGTCACCGTCCGGCCACCGGAGCCACGCCAGCCGGTCGGGAACTGATCGCCGGAGAAAGGAGAAGCCGCCGACGAAGAATCACTACCGGAGAAGCCGCCGCCGATGAGAATGAAGACCCAATGGAAGCACTGCTCGCGTGGAACCGGAGATCGAAAATTTCGATCTCTCTCCCGCGTCTGGCTGTCGGCACCGGAGGGGATGAGTCCCTCCTTACCTCAGGGCACCAGTTAGTCAATCTGGAGCCTCGTGCCGACGAGTCCACGGTCGGAACCTCGTCGCCGGCAGGAATCGTCAAGCTCTGTCCTCATATCTCTTTCGCCCGTCGCCAGACCTTGCCCAAGCGTCCGTAATCGCTTTCATGGCAACCTCCCCTCGACGAGGATGGATTTCCATCCTCGCCGCCACGTGAGCACCGATCTCCGCCATCCGATGGCCGAAAATCAAGCTTCTACCGAGGTGAGATCGTATCTCAACCCTAGGCTCGTCCACGTCGATTCCGAGGTGGATTCCACGCCCAATCGCCGCCGCCATCACTGCTTCGTCGATTCGAACCGCCGACCACCTTCCATATCTGGCGAGCACTCCTCCAGGTGGCGAGATCGACGGCGGACGGCGAGCTTCGCTAGACAAAGCTGAAACAGGGGATGTTTTTCCCCAATCATGTGTACGTGTGTTATGTGAACCGGCTGACCCGGTTCGGTTCAGCCTAGAAGGTTGGTTCAGGTCCGGTTCGGAGTTGATTAGACCTCAGAATCGCCCCACAGTCGACCCTCCTCAATGCACACGCTCGCAAGCTCGTGCGAGAGGGTCTGGGGTCCATGGGTCGAGTCGGAAGCCCACATTCACGTGTGAACCCACACTCCGTAGTTTGACTCGACCGTCGCCCTATGGACTTGTGTCAGCCTCAGTGACACGATCGCACACCCGAGTCGTCCAACACGTCTGACGACGAGGGGTCCCGCCATGGCTCCATCTCGGTGTGCTTTGGGATTTGTGCTAAATCCCGGGAGCATCACACTTATCGTATTGGTCGATTCTTCTGTCTGTACTGGACAAAACCAGTGGAATCGTGCTCGGCATTCTCTAACTAAGCCCCAATTGATTTCTCACTAGCTGTGATTTACTTCTACTCTTTGTTTTGTGCACAATTTCTTGGCCGGGAGTGACACTCTAATACGAGGCAACCAAGTCAAATCATGTTAATTGATCACTACCTTGTCCCTGCAAGCAATTTTCTTGTTCTAGATTTTAATAAATTTCTTTTTTTAAAAAATAAACTTTTAGTTAATGAAGCATTATGGGTAATGTTTATCTACTTTGTTAATCGTGAAAGAGTTGTAATCTTGACCATAATTTACATATTATTAAAAATAATTTGTACTTTGGTTTCTAAAAATATTACTATATCCATACATTATAAAATAATATTGTATGCATTTCATGAATTGATGTATTTTTTTTATAGTGGTAGGAGAAAAAGTTACCATCTATAAAATATATTCTAATAAGAAATAATTTTAAATAGTTTTATTTTTCTTCTTACACTAAATATGTAGCCTAAATCACTAAAAAAAAAAACTCGTTGAGATCATCCCTATTTGCTATATTATGTTTATTGAATAGAATTGTAATGCCGATCAACACGATGACCATTATAAACTTTTAGATGCTCACAATGTGGAACAGTGCAGGGGACACGGATGCGTAAGACCTTGAGTGCTTGGGGTTAAATATAAGACTTTGTTGATTACAACAACGAAGGCATGGTAGACATTGAAACCAAATGAGGTTGCTTCCAGTGTCACATAAGTCTATCTTTTTGGGCGGTGTTCCAATGGCTACACGGATGAAGTACTTGCTCTATAACCTTCGGATATCCAAATACCACAGGGATGCGTAAATGATCAGGATTCATGCTTCTTCCAAGAATCGGTAGCTCAACTGAAGTGTGTTGTTGGCTGTTGTATGTTGCGAGAAAACACAAAAAAAAAGAGATGAGAATTTTTAAGAGTAGAGCCATTGAGAAAAAGCGGGATAGAGGCTTTTTCTTGAAGCCTACAGAGCTTGTTGCTGTTGAAGCTTACACAAAATTTGTAGCTGTATTTATAAGTGAAGGAAGGATTAGGACAAGATTAAGTTATTGTAGTATTAGGCTCTGCAGAAAAAGGCCTCAGAGATGTGACATCTGGCGAAACATTACAATTCAAAGGAACTTGCATTTGCATTCCTTTATCGCTAGTGTCAGCTATATTGGGCACAAATGTGATTGTATTTCTGACAAGTGATGAAGATGCTGTCACGCCTTTACCCATTGTATCATATAACCTACCTTTAGATTTAATGATTTGTGACATAACAGTTCTTGTATTAGAGTTTTCTAAAAACCAAAATCAAAGAGCTCATGAGAATATTCGTGCGAAAAATATCTGCATAAGTTATGCACCAGAAATTTCTCTACATAAGTTATATATTAAAGAAATTTTAGATTCAACTGTCACTAATCAAACTCTTGAAGCACAAAATAAAATATCCGAATATGTTAATTGTGACTCTTCTAGCACTAAGGTAGATCCACATCAATCAGAAAAGTGAAAAAAAAAAAAAAATGCAAACCTAGGATAAACTCAATAACAGTGTGTGCACCTATCTGTTCTGCCTCTTTTTTGCTCTTTGCAATACCACCTTTAAATGTCTTGTCATCAAACATAACAGAAGAAACAAATATAGGAATAATCCCTAGTTGTGGGGAAGTCTCGTATGTTGGCAATTTCAAATTCATCTTGATAGCATACTCATGCAGAACGGATTCCCAACAAAGAGAAGATCAAACCTTGCTATAGACAATGCAAAGAGCCAACCAATCAAAAATTATAGTAACTTGGATTCCCAACACAGAGAAGATCAAACCTTGCTATAGACAATACAAAGAGCCAACCAAGAATTAATACCAAGAAAAAAAAAAGGAAACAATAACCAAGTACTTGCACATCAGCTAGTTTGTATTCATCGTGGCTCCCAATTCACCACCTATTTTGGTCATCATCTTATTATCTGCAGAATAAAAGTTTGGTGATATGTAAACTACTCTACATAAAGATACATATGACATCAAGGGTGTAAAAATGAGCAAGGGAAAAAGATTAGTTAAAATCTGAAAGAGATTGAAATTTAAAGGTGAAAAAGAAAGCATCCCAACAGGATATCCAAGACGTGGTAGAAGAGTGCACATACCCACATTCTTATTCTCGTACATAAATTTAATTTTGTTTCAATTAGTAAGTTGTTTCACTAAGTGCATTTATTAATTTGTAGACACATAATTAGTTGATTATCAGAGAAATTGATTGATTACTAAATAAATTAAGTTTGTAATCGATAATGACTTCCATTCTGATGACTTATGTTGCAGTGATATGTTGCTAGGTACTTCTCACTACTTGTGAGGATATTATTGTATCCCAACAAGTAGGTAAACAAAACTTATTTCTGA
This sequence comes from Costus lasius, assembly GCA_027563935.2. Lineage (NCBI taxonomy): Eukaryota > Viridiplantae > Streptophyta > Magnoliopsida > Zingiberales > Costaceae > Costus > Costus lasius. The sequence continues at coordinate 91,978,246 of CM050453.2, forward strand.
AGTCACAGCCAAAACCTAAGTGTTAGCGCACAGGGACTTGTCACCCCCTGATACGGCTCCAAAAACTTGTTGAGTCACCACATTTGTTGTTATCTCTGCAAGTGCACGGATACTCGAAGTAATAAAGAAGATATCGATCCCACAGAGACCTATGTTGTCAAGTACCAAATAATTGATTTCTTCCTATCTAGGCAATCGAATAGAAGTTAAGCAAAGATTGAAAACACACGGAAAAGTACTATCAGAGAGAAACTGGGACTAGGGTTTCATTCACTTTAATTTTCATGACTAGATATATAAAGGTATTATTCATCAATCAAATTCTATTTTGATAAAGGCTTAATTTACTTGGCAAAGAGATTAATGCACTTTCATGCAAATAACCATGCAGAGACCAATCCTCGCTTTCGCGCAAGATTTTTTCCAAGCTACTGATAAGTAAATCATTGAACAAAGAACTCGATCATCACTTTCGTGCATCTGAGTTCTCAGTCGATCGCCTCTAGTGGAAACTCAAGGATCACTTTCGTGCATCCGAGTCTCAACACTAGTTCTACCTATGGTTCTCCAACGTTCCGATCCTCACTTTCGTGCAAGATCTCCATGTTTGACACAATAACTCGATCCTAAGTTCATAATTATCATCATGGCAGTTCTACTTACTAAAATAAAGAAATAAGAACTTAACCTAATTTCTTACGGTGAGTTTCTATTAATCAAATTTAGGGTTCCAAATTCTCAAGCAAGTCACCTTTCAGTCCTTATTGTGAAAACTCTAATTCATGATGACAAAGGGTAAACTAAGGAAGAATCTTAGAGCAATAATCGCATAGATAAAATTATCCAGAAAGAATAATCATGATGAAAGTAAAAAGTATCTAGTCAATAAGACAATTAAAGGGAATTACTCCCCCATGTCCCAAAGATGTTTAAGCTAGCATGGTGAAGAAAATACAATATTCCATAATTTCAGAAGATCGAAAATCAAAGGAAAAAAGTGTTTAGGAAAATACACCACGGCTGTGAAAATAAACACAGCCGTAATTTGTAGAAGAGGCATCGATGAATAGTGGCGGCGTCTCCTTTTTCCTTGATTTCTCCTCTAATTGATCTTCTTTCATTCTGAAACTTCTTGGATGTTGTCTCCTCCTCCAGGCGAAGCTTTAGTGTGATTTTCACGGCCAGAGATGCTCTGGATTTGTCGCGGCAGTGGAACCCTAGGTGACAGCGTGAATTGCGATTTCTCTCTGTAGAGTTGATGAAAATTGGGACTTTTGGTGTCTTCCTGTTCCTCTCGTCGAAGGCTCTCTTTCTTCTTCTTACGGCTTCGTCTTTAAAGCCCTGGATCATCCGCCATCCTCTCCGCAATAATTGGGCTTCGAAATTGACCTAGGAGTCGCGTTTAAAAACTGAAATATGATAGTACCGTAAAATCGGTCGTGTTCTCTGATCTGATATTGTCTATACAATACGGCACCAAAAAATGGTTCACGGTACTACTGTAAAATCGGCTAAACTTTCTGGTCGAATTCGTCTGGAAAATACGACCCGTGTAATGTCTTACGGCAGTGCCGTATTTACTCAGAATCTTCTGTTCGAAAAATTCACCAAATTATGGCAGTGCTCTGATATTACGGTAGCGTACAGAAATACGGTACCGTAATATAAAATACGGCACTACCGTATTTTGGTGTGTTGCTCTGATTTGCATGAAATTTGTTGGGTGATCTTCTCTTGATGATGGTAACTCTTCCATATATTTGATTTTGCTCGAAAATGCCTCAAAATAGTGCCTTTTTACCTGAAAATCATGAAAAACCAAAATAGAAGTAGACTTTGCAATATTTGATAAATTTAGCATAAAAATAAGCAAAAGATCTTCGATTTAGCATGAAAAGATATATAAAATGATACAAAATATATTATATATTTTGGTGTCATCAAAATACATAAGGCTCAAACTTTGCTTGTCCTCAAGCAAAAATCAAAATTTGATTAAAAGAATAACCTTAGCTCAATAAATTTCTAAAATACAATCATCAATGAAAAGAATTCATCAATTGTTTCATAAAATTTTTATGTTAATAAAATCCCAGATGCTGTTTGTTAAACATCATTTTTCACTTTGGTATTTAATGCCGCTTTAGCAAAATTTAGCCAAAGTAAACTGAGAGGGAGGAGCTACTTCGCTTTTAATACTCATTCCTCTCTTAGCTTTTGGCATTAGAATGTTTAATCCACAAGTAAAAAAAAACTTGAGCCCCAAATTGCAGTAATTGAAGGCAATTTTTATTGGTGTGTATTAATGCATATGATAACTGACTCGAGTTATCTAATTGCAGTAATGTAATTAATATTATTAATTGAATTTAAAACTCCACCTTGAATTGCTAGTACGTTTAATCCCTAAACTTATATAAATTTGCAAGTGAACATGTACCATTCTCAGGAGTAGAATTCATTTGTTAAAGTTAAAGACATGCATTCTAGACATGGCTACCACCAAGATTATGCTCTAGAGCTTTATGTTGGAATAAAAATAATAAAAAAAGTTTTAATTCAATTTCCTAATTGAAATTTAGGTTAGCTATTACGTTGCCTTCAAAGTAGTCGGCTAAATCAATCTATTAAATTCAATTTGGAAAGTGAATTTAATGCTTTGATTGGCTTTTATTTTGCTGCACGACGTTAACATTGTTAACGTTGGAATTTTCTGTCGTTGGACAAAGCCTATAATAAGGCTGTCATGTCTCGGCCGAGAGTTTTTTACAACAATCTTTTTTATCTCTTCTTGATTTTCTCCTCAGTTTTTTGGTTTTTTGCTGCTTTGATACTGAAAGAGTGTCTGGTCATTTTCTCCACGGTTGTGACCCACAGATGGTGTATCCCGGTCGTATCCTAGGTGTTCAGTTCGAAATCAACTCGCATGAGAGCCCGAAACTTTCACCTAAGGATAAGTCGTAACACGCTTCCGAGTTTTTCATTCTTAAACTTTTCTTTTTTACTTTCTGCAAATTCATATTGTGTAAACGCATGCGAAATCTGTTGTTAAAATAAGTTCATGAAAATTCCCCACAACAATCTTAGGTGAAAAATCTGCATGTTAGTTTACTGTTTAATTAAAAGTTCCATGCTAGTTTATTTTTACCGTTAATTAAAATTTTTATGTGAAAATATATATTCTGTGAAAAAAAATTATGAAAATAAATATTTCTATTCATATTTTTTATTCACAAGACCTATCCAAGGATATTAAATCTACTTCAGGCTATGTGTTTATATTAGGTGGAATTGCATGACAATCTTCTAAATAATCTATAATTATAGAAACAGAATTAGTGGCTTTGGATACCACTTGTATAGAAGCCGAATGGCTTAAAAACTTAATTTCTTCTCTTCCATTCTCTTCTACTCCTTTAGCTCCTATCTCTGGTCATTGTGACTCACCAGCAGCAATAGAATTTTGTAAAAAGAAATTAATAAATACTAAAATGAGTCGCCAAATAAAAATTAGACAAAAGTCTATTAGATGGTTGGACTCACATGGAGTTGTAGCTCTTTCTTTTGTAAAGACTGAGCACAACATAGCTGATGGCTTGACCAAAGGCTTGCCTAGGACAAAGATCCCAGAAGTATCGAGAGGAATGAGAATTAGTTTGTAAATAGGCCTTTCAGCGGTGGGAACCCAACCTCTGTGATAGGAGATCCCTTGAAGGAGGTTCAATGTGGTAATAACAAGCTGATTGACTTGCCAATAAGTACTTTAAAAAATAAAATTATAAAATTCTATGGTGTATAAAATTTTATGTGATAGAGTTGATACTCTACACTCCCATTCCTAAGGATAGATTTGTGCTCATATTGTAGAGGAAAAGAAAACTTCCCAAAGTAGTTAATTACCATGAGATGAGCCTCTACACTCATCTATTGCAGGGAACTTCCTATATGAGAGAGTCCGTATATGGCCGCGGTTGAGGACATAGACAACCCTTAGAAGCTCTCATGAATATACACGCGCACGGCCAAAAATAGGCAACCCCACGATCAGACATACCCTGTATTGTGTGTGAATTTGTTCTAATCTAGGTCAAAGGAAAATAGTTCAAGACTAGTTCACTATTTTTCCTTCAGATGAAAACATTTTCACTAAGTAAAGGTTATGCCTTTAAGTGCACTTTACTGACTGCATGATATAAGTATTGAGCATCAATTTAATTTTTCCTTTTATTAAATTTAATTATATTCATTTTTTTAAATTTTATGGGGGATTGTTGGAATAAAATTTAAAAAAAGAGTTTTAATTCAATTTCCTAATTGAAATTTACGTTAGCTATTAAATTAGCTAACGTTGCCTTTAAAGCAGCCGGCTAAATCAATCTATTGAATTCAATTTGGAAAGTGAATTCAATGCTTTGATTGACTTTTATTTTGCTACACAACGTTGACATTGTTAACGTTGGAATTTTCTGTCGTTGGACAAAGCCTATAATAAGGCTGTCATGTCTCGGCCGAGAGTTTTTTACAACAATCTTTTTTTATCTCTTCTTGATTTTCTCCTCGGTTCTTTGGTTTTTTGCTGCTCTGATACTGAAAGGATGTCTGGTCATCTTCTTCACGGTCATGATCCGTAGGAGAAGTATTCCGGTCGTATTCTAGGTGTTCAGTTCGGAATCAACTAGTACGAGAGCCCGTAACTTTCACCTAAGGACAAGTCGTAACGCGCTTCCGGGTTTTTCATTCTTAAACTTTTCTTTTACTTTCTGCAAATTCATATTGTGTAAACGCATGCGAAATCTATTGTTAAAATAAGTTCCTAAAAATTTCCCACAAAAATCTTAGGTGAAAAATCTGCATGTTAGTTTACTGTTTAGTTAAAAGTTGCATGCTAGTTTATTTTTACCATTAATTAAAATTTTTATGTGAAAATATATATTCCGTGAAAAAAATATTGTGAAAATAAATATTTCTGTTCATATTTTTTTGTTCACGAGAGCAATCCAAGGATATTAAATCTACCTCAAGCTATGTATTTATATTAGGTGGAAGTGCCATCATATGACAATCTTCTAAATAATCTATAATTGCTAGGAGCACCATGGAAGCAGAATTAGTGGCTTTAGATACCACTTGTATAGAAGCTGAATGGCTTAAAAACTTAATTTCTTCTCTTCCATTCTCTTCTACTCCTTTTGCTCCTATCTTTGTTCATTATGATTCACAAGCAGTAATAGAATTTTGTAAAAATAAATTAATAAATACTAAAATGAGTTGCCATATAAAAATTTGACAAAAGTCTATTAGATGATTGGACTCACATGGAGTTATAGCTCTTTCTTTTGTAAAAACTGAGCACAACATTGCTAATGGCTTGACCAAAGGCTTGCCTAGGACAAAGATCCCAAAAGTATCGAGAAGAATGAGAATTAGCCTATAAATAGGCCTTTCAGCGGTGGGAACCCAACCTCTGTGATAGGAGATCCCTTGAAGGAGGTTCAATGTGGTAATAATAAGCTGATTGACTGGCCAATAAGCACTTTGAAAAATAAAATTATAAAACACTACGGTGTATAAAATTTTATGTGATTGAGTTGATACTTTACACTCTCGTTCCTTAGGATAGATTTGTGCTTATATTGTAGAGGAAAGGAAAACTTCCCAAAGTGGTTAATTACCATGTGATGAGCATCTACACTCATCCCTTGCAAAGAACTTCTTATATGAGAGAGTCTGTATATGGCCGCGGCTGAAGACATAGACAACCCTCAGAAGCTCTCATGAAGATACACGTGCACGGCCAAAAACGCGCAACCCCGCGATTAGACATACCTTGTATTGTGGGTGGATTTGTTCTAATCTGGGTCAAAGGAAAATAGTTCAAGACTAGTTCACTATTTTTCTTTCAAATTAAAACATTTTCACTGCCTTTAAGTGCACTTTATTGATCACATGATATAAGTATTGAGCAGCAATTTAATTTTAATTTTTATTAAATTTAATTATATTCATTTTTTTAAAAAAAAATTTGTAGGGGATTGTTGGTATAAAATTTTCAAAAAAGAGCTTTAATTTAATTTCCTAATTGAAATTTAGGTTAGCTATTAAATTAGCTAATGTTGCCTTTAAAGCAGCTAGATAATCAATCTATTGAATTCAATTTGGAAAGTGAATTCAATGCTTTGATTGACTTTTATTTTGGTACATAATGTTAACATTGCTAATGTTGGAATTTTCTATCGTTGGACAAAGCCTATAATAAGGCTGCCACATCTCGGCCGAGAGTTTTTTACAACAATCTTTTTTATCTCTTCTTGATTTTCTCCTCGGTTCTTTGGTTTTTTGCTGCTATGATACTGAAAGGGTGTCTGGTCATCTTCTCCACGGTCGTGATCCACAAGAGGAGTATCCCAGTCGTATCCTGGGTGTTCAGTTTGGAATCAACTTGCACGAGAGCCCGAAACATTCACCTAAGGACAAGCCATCACGTGCTTCTGGGTTTTTTATTCTTAAACTTTTCTTTCACTTTCTGCAAATTCATATTGTGTAAACACATGCAAAATCTGTTGTTAAAATAAGTTCCTGAAAATTCCCGACAACAGCTTCAACATTATAATTGTATTGGTGATGTCCACCTTGATAGTCACAATGATAGCAAGAGAGATCCCCACCACATCTGCATCACGAGAGTCATCCCCTGCACCAAGTTAGTAATACTCTCTCATATATTCCTTATATTATATATAACTATCTATATATTCGTTGTAATTTCTCTTCTTTTTTTTTTTTCAAGTTATAAATGTAAACCACTGTCTCGGTTGACACTTTCTGGGCTTCTTCATTTTGCATGTCACTTTGATAGCAACAACTATATTGTAATTGATGGTTATGGATCTGAAGATTTAATTATTATATAATTCAACATCTTGTCTTCACAATAAAAAAATATTTATTTTTTAAAAAAAATGTTTAAGACTACCATAGACATGTGTTCAAAGGAAATAAAATTCAAATAATATATACATTTTGTGGAAATATTACACTTATTGAGATCATCCCAACAAGTATCAAATTAACAAATCTAATTAAATTATGTTTGTTGAAAAGAATTGCAATGCCCATCAATAGGACAACTATTATATACTTTTGGGCCAAACTTACTCTCATGTAAAATTTATGTTATGCTAAGACAATGCGTAACAAAAGTATCTAAAGCTAAAATATACAAACTTTTGTATAGTGTAAAGATTCATAGAAACTATCTAACTAGGAGTGAAATGTCAAATTAACTAATTGTTGACACAGATTTATATAGAGTTTTACATGTCAATTTACTTGTAAAATCATTCCCATTTCACGACTTTAAGCCTTATAATTGCCTTTATTTGGATACATCTATGGAATCTACACCTGTTTCGGTATTTTCACGTTTTCATGTCAAAAGGACCACAAAAGGGTAGATTCTGGCACTCTTATGGCAAAGGAGCTCATCCTAACTCGAGATGATCATAACCAGAAGCTTTCAGATCCATTGAGGCCTTTGACGGAAATCACGACCGGGTCCTGATCAGAATCATGCCCATGATCGTCGTTATGCCTGAAAGCTGAAACTGACAAATCACGACCGGGTCACGACCAAATTCTCGCCCGAGATCGCGGACCCGCCTGTTACGAAATCGCGATTTTAGCCCAGATTTCTTCAATCTAACCTAAAGGAAGGCTGAAGGGCGTTAAGGAACTTTCTCCCCCGTTGACAAAGAAGGCATGGAGTAGCTTTTGGCAGTAGATTTGATCACGAAATCATGATTTCGTGAAGGTTGGGCGGCTGAAGCTTTGCAGGGTATGGGGAGTGCAGTGAAGACTTCTTTTTCTGCTAAAAAGCTACAGCGGCTTTGCAGAACCTGGAAACTTGGGAGCAGCATCCACTTGGGGAGGAGAGGATAAAAGAAACCTTGAAGGAAATAAAAAGAGGGGGGATTCGCACGGTGAAAAGGAGAGGAGATTTGTTACGCCAAAGAGGGGAGGTTGCGCATCAAACTTCGTTGAAGACATCTCTGCGTAAGATTTCCTCAAGAATAGTTTGTAATAGAGATCTTTGAAGTTACATCTAGTTTCCTTGCTTATCTTGTAATCGTATGAAAAACATTGCATGATCTCAAGTCATTTTGGTAATCCTTACATAGATCTGAATATGCGCATGATGGTAGAATTGCTTGTTTGTAATTTCATAATTGATATGGTAGGCTAAAACTCTTTACATCAGGATGTGGGGTAGCCCTTGACGATTTACTAGTTGTAATAGTTAAGTTTATTAGCAAAAGTCCTTGCTTGGCCATGTGCATGTATATTGCCTGCGTTACCCGGAAGGATACGCTCACGCCTCTAATCCCTTGGATGAGGTTTGTTAATCAGCTTTTCTCGGGGTTTGCTCGCTTGCATAGCTGTACTTACCCGTAGGATTAAAGGAAAGCATATTCCTGAAAGGTAAACTTGAGCCTTGAGTTGCAAAGGTGAGGTTTGTTAATCAGATCTAGAGGAGAAAGCTTGCATGCGGGTCTGTACTCACTTAGGAACAAACACCAATTTGAGGTTTGTAAATCATATCTTAGGGAGAAAAAACTCGCTCGCAGATCTGTACTCGCTCGCGAGATTTTAAGGAGCTTAAACGCTGCGAAGAGCCTCTTGTCCGTCCGCGTGTCAGACCCACTAAGTTGAGAGTTTATCCATTTCGTTGGTGTGCTATGCCTATACTTTCCAAAAGGAAGTGTTTGAGCCTTTAATCACCTTAAGTGAGGTTTGTTAATCAGTATCTCTAGGAGTTTCTACTCGCTTGTGGATCTGTGCTTACTTAAGGGGATTATAAGGAGCTTAGACGCGTTAGGAGAGACTCTAGTCCGACAGCGCGTCGGAACCATACGAATTGGACCGACAATCTAGTCTGTGGGAGCGGACGAGAATCTTGGAGGGGAGCTACCTACGTGACAAGGAAGCTGTGCCCCCTTGAACTAGACAAGACTTTGGCAATAGAGTTTAACCATTCAACTGTAAGGAGTCAAAGTGGTGAACTCATATCCTGATGCATCTCCTCATTAGAATCCTCCAGTGTGATTTCCTCTGTTTACATTCCTGCACTTTTAATTATTTCGTTATCTTGAACTTCACCAATTTCGACATCGTCTAGATAGTCATTTCGAGATCTGTCGGTATTTGCCTTTTAGTCCCTGTGGGATCGATATTTTATTACTTCGATAGACCCCGTGCACTTGCGGGAAACGCCTACTATATCTGTGGGTGCTATCACTAATCTATGAGACCAAGTCAATGCAAAAAAAAAAAAAAAATGAATGTGTCATAACGTGAATGAATAAAAATGAGAATACATTGGAAGCAAATTAAGTTCGGAGTAGATAGTATTATTATTGATAAAATAAGTTGGTAAATTTATGAAGGCTTAGATTAGCTATTCTCATATCAGCATACTAATAAATTATTAAAATAATTATAAATTTAGGAATGTATCCTAAAATACAATTTATTAATTTATAAAAATAAGCAAGTTTAAAGTTAAACACATTTTGTTAATTTAGAATTTTCTTGTCATTTGATTTGTGTTATTTTTTTTTTAGCATGTTTACTTTTTTTTATAGGTAATTAATGCAATATTTCTAAAGTTCTCCTTCCTTACGAAAAAAATCTTAAGCAGGGTACCCTTTTTTAGCGTTAGAATTAAAAAAAATTAGCTTTAGGGATTTGTGCATGCACGAATCCCAAAGCGCTTTAATGGTTAGATGGTCCTCTTTTTAGCATTTTAAGCGCTCGGGTGCTTAGAATATTTATTCCTTGGTTATTAGTAACTCAATAAGTTGAAGGATGAGGTGTTGAGGTGGCAATTGTCATGTGCCTAATTTTTCGCTCAAGGAATTGGGTATGTGATTGCCGAATTTCCCTTATACGGAAACTCTGCTGCCCAAATTTTGCAGGTAGTATGTTTCATCAATATACCATACGAACTTTGACAATAATACTAGCATCTACAATGAATCTACTAATTAGGGATTGACAAAAAAAAAAACTATACCTAAGCCGAGCTAAGCCAATCCGATTCTGACAAGTAAAATCTAAATTGATTGAGTTTTAGGTTGGGTTAAGGTAAAACTTGATTATTATAAGTTGGGCTAAAGTCGGGTATATGATTTTAGATATTCTCCCTAAACTTGAACCTAAACCTTTCCCACTTAAAGAAAATGATTAAAATACCCATTAAAATTAACCCTAGTTGCTCCCATCCCTCCTTGCTTCTATCTCCACTCCACTCATGCCACTCCCCTCTCCCTCCCTGCCTTGCTCACACGACTTATTGTCACTCACCGCTTGAGGTGTTGCTCATTGTCTTTGACTGCTCGCTATCGCTATGGGGTCAAGTTTCCCTATGGGGGCCCAATCCCCATCAGGGTCGAGTGTGGAATTGAGTTTTTAAAACCCGATGAGGTTAGGTTCAACTTCAAGATTGGGTATAGGGTTTAGGAGTTGGAATCGAGGTCGAGTTTGGCATTACCTGCCCCCGGCCTCAACCCGTTGACATCCCCAAGTCCAACATAATATGCTCAACTAACTCTAATTTGATAATGACTGCTAGTTTGCCCAGCGAAATCCAATATGGCTAAGTCATCATGAAAATCCAATATGGTCTAAGTCATAATGAAAATCAATCCATTTAGGCCAACCCAAGTCAACATACCAATCTATTTTTGTTAGTTGGCTTGGTTTATTAGGCCTGATTTGATACCACCCAAAAGTATAAAGCTTGTTCTAACAAACCAAACGGGTGAAGTTGCCGAGTTGATTCGACAAATGGATTGCCCTATTCTACACTAAAAAAAGGCTAATTAAAATATATCATTTGCTAGAAAAGTTGCCGAAACCATTTGTTACATTGTTTCTTAGATAAGATTAGTATTGCAAAGTAAATGTTTGATATATTATATATTTGCATGTATAAAATAACTTTGTTTGCTTTATAAACTTTTCAGAATTAGTTTAAGATTTAAAGTGAAGTTAAACTTTATTTTGAACTAAGACCAAACATAACAAAAACTATCTAAATTGTAAAATATAGTAACATGTGCACAATACGACGGAGGATTTATGCTAACATGCACACAACTCAATCCTAAAGTGAAGTTTTCCTTCGCTTGAGGTGAGAGTGATAATTGTCACCCCTGGCTGAGCTGAGGGGGTTGCAGGCTAGAGGCCGCAATTGTCGGCAAGGTGCAGTGCCGGCGATGGTGGCACGCGAGGCAGTGAGTGTTAGGTTTAGGGCATGGGTTCGGAAAGAGTTTAAGGAGTATTGCAATATTTGTTTACTTCAAAGAGGTTTCTTATACCTATTTAATAATATTATATATATACAATAATTAAAAATATATAACTATTAAAATAATAATATAATATGGTAAAAATATAAATAATCTAATTATAATAAACAATTATACTAATTAATAATAAATTAGTTTTACATTATATTTTGTCTAATAAATAAAATATTTTGTGTCATAGTTGTCGGGGGTAACTATTTGTGTCACCGTTGCCATCCGTTGGCACTAACCCTGTTTTCTTGAATAGATGGAAAAGCATGGGAAAAGGAAGGAGAGGAAGGAAAGAAAAAAAAGGGAAGGAAAATGAATCACGTGCAACACATTCGTCCCAAAGAACTGGTGAGCGGGAGCTAGAGAAGGAGAGGTGGGCTGCGGGCGGCGAGTACGAGAGCAAGCGAGCCGCGGGAGTCGGCGGGCTACAGGTAAGCAGTTGGAGTCGAAGACTGAGCTGCTAGAGTTGTTGGGCTGCGAGTGATGTGTAGCAAGAGCGGCGGGCGGCGGGGACGAGTGCAGGCAAGCAGCTGGAGTAGGTAGGCTACGAGTATTGAGCAGCAAACGGCGAGAGTGGCTAACAACAAGGGTGGCGGGTGACGAGGACGAGAGTAGGCGAGCGGCGAACGCTAGGGGGTAGAACCAGCGAGCAGCATGACAAGTGAGTATGCGAGAGTTTTCTTTCTTAGAAAGGAAAATAAGGGAAAGGGGGAGGGGGGGGGGGTCTATTTTTCATCATTTGTCATTCTTTCCCTCCATTCTTTCCCTCCAAGGAAACAAAAGAAATATAAATTTTCTTTCCTTTCCTTCCTCCTTTCCCTTGCACTGTGTTTAGCAGGGCAGATGGAAAGCAAAACGAATGGATATTACAATTTATTCGTGTTTAGCAGGGCGGACGGATATTAAGAAAGGAAAACATGAAGGAAAATTGCCCAACTTTCCTTCCAAAATAGATCCATCCATATTTGGACGGATATACGCTCACGTGCTCCAAAATTATATTCTCACCCCTCACGCTGTGGAAAGCGCCTCTTCTTCTCACCCAGCCGCACGAAGAAACCTTGCTGTCCCAGACATTCGTCGCCGCCCTTCTTCGTCGCCGCCTCCTTGCCAAATCCAACCATCTTCCACCAAGCAGCATATTCGCCTCCTTCCATCTTGCGTCGGCTCTCTTTCTCCTCTGCTTGCTTCCGCTGCTCGCATAGAACGGATCATGCAGGTTTGCCTCCTTCCATCTCGCGTTGGCTCTCTTTCATATTGTGTTTATCGTTTCCATCATGAGCTCATTCCAGAATTTTAGGGTTCCAAGTTGTTCTTCACGCTTCTGGTAGCTTCCAATCTGAAATCTCACCCTAAATATTCAATTTTGGCATCTGAAGTTGCTTCAGATGGCATCCATTTCTTTCTTCGGTCAATCTTCCCTCAAGACCAAAAATTTCTGCGCTTCTGTTTTGGAAGTTTGGATTTTTAGTCGATTCTTTCTATAAAAATTAGATTTGAGGTCTGCCTTTTTGGTCCTTTTTAGGATATGGAGCAACCCGGCCACACCACTCCACCGGTGCTCGGCGTCGCCACAGGAGTGCCCTACGCCGCCGCCGGGTCCGCTGGCCCATACCAGGCCTACCAGCACCTCTACCATTAGCAGCAACAACAACAGCAGAAGCAACTTCATATGTTCTGGGCTGACCAGTACCACAAGATCGAGCAGACCACAAAGAAGGGTGTTTATAACAATCTTTCAATTTTTCCTTCCCTCTAGCTAAACACAAAGAAGGAAATATTTTTTATTTTTCCATCCTTCTTATTTTCCTTTCCTTCTTCTTTTTCCATCCTTCTCAGTTTCTGTCCGTCCTGCTAAACACAGTGTTGAAGGAAATAGGGTAAAGGTTGGCCTGGGCATTGCCCCGCTTCTATGTGGAGTGCGGAAGGCATGACACAATAATAATCAAGCTATGTCAAGCATGACCTACCTTGTCATAAACTCGGTTCAGCATGACATGCAATACAATTAAACCATATTGGGTATAACCCACCTTGTCAAAGAAAAAAAAAGAGAAATATCACAAAATAATTATACCATTATTTTTAATGTTTAGGATAATTTATAAGGGCAAATAGATAAAAACTTATTTGAAATTTATTTTTTAAAAAATAAATATTAAAACGTTGGCCATGTCATGCTAGGCTCGACCCATCCCGCAAATGTGTTGTGTTTTGTCTGGCCTAACTCGCAAACTTGTTGTCTTTTGCCTAATGCGCATGTGCTCCTCGTGTGGTTGATGATCCATTGACTTGTCAACAAGTTGTGTTGTGCTGGACCTAGACTACGTGGAGCTAATATATGTTGTTTGGCCCCTTGGTCACTTCTAATTGGCATCACCACTCTTTTTCTTAATTTTTAAAATATTTCAAAAGTTTTTTTGTTTGTAAAGAAAGTATTATGTATGAAGTGAACTAAGGCTATGTTTGACGGAGCTTTTTCGCTAGGGGTGTGCATGGTTCGATTAACCGAACTATAGTGTAATTTTTCACACAGAACTGAATCGACCGATTCAGGGAAAATAGAAATTGCTCCTGAACGATTGGCCTAGTTAACCGATTAACCGGTTAATCAATTTTTTGGTATGGTTAACCATATTCTTTATATATAAAAAAATATTTAAAATTATAAAATAATTTAAAATAAATAAATATAAATATTTTTAGTTAATCGTCGGTGTTCAGGTAATCGTTGGTTTTCGACGGTTAACTATTGGTTTTCGAAGGTTAATCAGTTCAATTTTTATATAAAATATTTATTTTTATATAAAAAGAAATATTATATATATAAATATTATATAACAGTTCGGTTAGGTTAACCGCGGTTCAACTAAGTCTCTAACCAATAATCGGTCAATGAGTAAAAACCCTGATTGGTTAAGACCCATTTGGTTCGGTTAATCAAAAAACCGGTTCAGTTCGATTAACTGCGGTTTGATGGTTTTTTTTGTGCACCCCTACTTTCCGCCCACTTTTCGCTTTGACTGTGTTTTGACTAGCTTTCCACTCATATGTAATTTGCTTTCTTTTGAAGCTAAAAAAATCTAGCTGCAGCTAGCAGCAGATGTTATGTAGTTTGGTTTTGCTGTGCTGTCGTAGCTTCACTTTGATAGCTGCGCTGTCACTATAGTACCTACTAGAAATGGTGTTTGGGTGTATCTGTTTTGACAACTACATTGTCACTGTAGCAAATAGCAAATATTGCTTAAAGTTGTTTAGAAAAACTTAATGGGTTATAAATTATAATTTAAGTAATCTTATTAAAAATTTAAATTTTTTAAATATTTATTATAAAACTATTAATTTATATATTAACTAATAAATTATTTTGAGAATATTATTAATTTTTATAAGATAAAATAATTATTTTATAATATAAAATTCAATAATTAATTTTATATTTAAAATAATTAATTAAATTTAAATATATATTAGATTAATTAATATTATATATTAAAAGTAAGAGGATAATGAGAAAGAGAAAAAAAAAAAGCAAACAGTAATACTGTAGCATTTTTAGAGGCTTTGGGAAAAATGTTAAGTACGGGGCACCGCACCATACGGGCCTCCTATCCATTGTTCGAAGCATTTTTAGAGGCTTTGGGATCCATGAATACCCGGATCATAGACTGCTTTCAACATTGGATGGGGAATAAAACTTCTTAGTGGGGTGCCCGCTGGAAAGTGAGAAAAAGGGTGAAATCATAACCTTTAAACATGCTTTAAAATGTGTAAAGTGTGGGGTCATTTTTCGTTATATTTCAATGTGAATTGAAATATTAAAAAGTAGTGTGACCGTTTCACATTCATCTTATAAATTATAAGGCCTTTTGTTTTAGTAGGTTCTAGCTTCCAATGAACGCAAGCATTCATTGTTAATTACCCCTAAGGAGTTTAGGGCACATTTGATTAAGAGATCTATAAATATAACAAAATAAAGACAATTAGTTGAAAGAATAATTTATAACTTTGTGTCATGACACAGGTTACAAATTGATTACAAAAGTACACTTTCAAAACTGATGTTCATGTGACATAGGTCATGGAGGAAAATCTGAGTTGTATTGTAACAACGTTGAAGAACTACGCCCCGATACGAAGTATCGACGAACGCACCTCCCAAACAACGTTATTAATAATACGCATCAAGAATTTATTGCCCATAACTATGTCTGAATGAGTTAAACGAATTGAGTACATGAGTTGGGTGAACGAGCCATGGGGCCAAACATTCGGATTTGGGTGAACAAGCCGATGGGCTAAGTGTTCAAAGTTTGGGCGAACGAGCCAATGGGCCAAGTGTTTGAAATTCGGTTGAACGGATTGTGAGACCAAATGTTCAGAATTTGGGTAGAGTTGGTGAACGGGTCATAGGACGAAACGTTCAAAATTTGGATGAACGAGCCGATGACCCAAGCGTTCAAAGTTTGGGCGAATGAGCCGATGAGCCAAGCGTTCAAAGTTTGGGCGAACGAGCCGATGGGCCAAGCGTTCGAAATTCAGATGAACAAGTCGTGGGACCAAACGTTCAAGATTTGGGGTGAATGGGTCGTGGGACCAATCATTCAGAATTTGGATGAACGAGCACATAAGCCAAGCGTTCAAAGTTTGGATGAACAGGTGGTGAGACCAAACGTTCAAAATTTGGGTGAATTGGTCGTGGGACCAATCATTCAGAATTTGGGTGAACGAGCCAATGGGCCAAGCGTTCGAATTTTGATGAACGAGCTAATAGGCCAAACGTTCAAAGTTGGATGAACAGGTCGTGGGACCAAACATTCGAATTTAATTGAATGAGCCATTGGGTAAACATTCAAAATTTAGGTGAACGAGTCATGGGACCAAGCGTTCGAAATTGAGTGAACGGGTCGTGAGACCAAACGTTCAAATTTTGGGTGAATGGGTCATGGGACCAATCATTCAGAATTTGGTGAACGAGCTGTGAGGCTAAACGTTCAAAAGTGGGACAAACGAGCCGATGGGCCACGCATTCGAAATTGAGTGAATGGGTCGTGAGACCAAACGTTCAAATTTTAATTAAATGAGTCGATGGGCCAAACATTCAAAATTTAGATGAACGAGCCGATGGGCCAAGCGTTCAAAGTTTGATGAACGGGTCGTAGACTAAACGTTCAAAATTTGATTGAATAAGCCGACGGGTCAAATATTTAAAATTTGGATGAATGAGCCGATGAGCCAAATGTTCAAAATTGAATTTTGGCTTTAATTCAAACTGGGCTGAATAGGATCAAGTGGTTCCGATCAATTTTTGACTAGCTTTGACCTTTACCCAAATTAATACTCGACTGGGTTTTTACCACTGTTTTGGAGCTCTCAGCTCAAAGCTTCCCAACAGTTTCATTTCTCGTAAAAAAAAACCGTTTGCTATTTTGGGCTATTTCTATCCTGACGTTGAGCTCAGCGATGAAGGTTCAGGCGACAGAAGATTTCGGCTATTTCTGCCTTGGAGGCGAGCTCTGCGGCAATGAACTCGGCATTGAACTGGGTGGCACATTAGCAGAGAATTTTGCAAGAGGCGAGGTAATGAGCGAGCTGGGATTAACGCCCTGCTTTTTTTTTAGCGGACTCGACGGAGGCTTCCTAAACTCCGACGGCGATTTTTGGCAAACAAGTAGGGCACGACGCCTTGTTCGCACGGCGGGAGAATTCAGCCAGGCTTGGCAATGGCAGTCTCAGCGGCAGACTTTTCAGCTTCAGGAGATGGCAGTTGGGCAACGGGCTTGATGGCAGATTTTGGTTTTGCCCTGAATCTTGCGAAGGGTCGCCCTGATGACTCCAGCTCGATGATAATATCATCGACGAAGAAGGATTCAGTCGGCATAGTCTCAGCGAAAGAAAATTTTCTGCTCAGGTGATGGGCTTGCAACAGCATCCACTTTCATTAGGGCTTGGAGCTGGGCTTGAAACAGATCGGTGGCCCACCATCAAGTATTTAAAATTTAAACCCAGATCACTGAATTCGGACTTATCCGATTCGAATTTTGGCCCTTTTCTTTCGGTAAACGCGGATTAGTTTGTTTCATATATATATATATATATATATATATATATATATATATATATTACCGCTTTGATTTTGCTGCTTTCCCAAATCGTTTAATCTCCATAGCGGCCTACGAATTCTTTCCTACCTTTGGGGAGAGGTATATCCCTAAGCCACTTTATTATTTTTTGTATCACGCTGCATTGATTTTATAATTGCGAACGATGAATCTTTGCTCTGTCTGCTACTATTTGCGCCTGCTACCTTGTTAAATCTGGTAATCATAATTCTGATTGTAGTAAGATCTTCTTTACTTGAATAAGATGTATTTCTAGTAAATATAATATAAGGATGCTATCCTCGGAAGGAATAGGTCTCGTTGAAGTTCAAGCCTAGGACTTTTCTGTAGAACTTGTCCACGAGTTTAATTAGAAATTTCACATAGCTTTGCTGCATCTTTTAGAGCACAGATTTCTGTCTTTCATATAATTCGAGGACTTTGCTTCCCTCTCAATAGGAACCTAAGTGTCACGCTTAAAATTAGGGTAATAAATTTTTAATTAAAATACACTCGAGTCAGCACTTTGACTCGCACCCAAGCACGCCCACGCAGGGGCTAAGCGGCGGAACTGCTGATCCAGGCGCGACCGGCAGGAGCGTCCTCGACATGTTCCTCAGCCTATCCCAGGTGGCCACCTCAACTCTCGTCTCGACGAGTCATCGACTGTCACATCAGCCACGGACCGCTGCACAAACCAGCTCCAACATCCACCAAAGTACAATACCCGAGACTCGACTCCGGCGCAGTGCACGTACGAGTACGGTACACCGAAAAACAAGCAAATCCGGACACAGGCGGAGGCGCACACTCGTGTAAGAGACGACGTCACGCAGGACGCCGAGCACATGCCCAAACTCCAACCAGATCGCACGCAAGCGATCAAATACCTCACTCGCCCAAGAAGGGACGTCTCACAGACGTCCAACACAAACAAACCGACAAATGCCAGGCAACACCACACAAGGGCCGGCGCACGAGACCCGAGCACGGAGTCGCCGACCGAGAAAGACAACTCGGACGGGAGCGCAAGGCTTAGGGAGCCAGAGAGAGGAAGATGCCGACCGAGGGCAGCTGATCGACCGAGAATGGGAACCGCATCCGGAACCTGCTAGAAGCGCATGCACAGAAAACGAGGCACATGCATGCCAACCAAAGCATGTGCATGCAAACCAAGGCACACGAATCGGCGGCCGAAGCACGCTGGAGGCTTGCCTGAGGCTCGCCAGAACACCGTCCGACCGAGCCCAGCCTCGCCGGAGCCAAAGGCAATGCCGGCGAACTCACCGGAGTCGCCAGACGCCAGCCAAAGAGGGGAACCGCTTCCCCACTTCACCGGATGGTGCCGGGAAGAGCTGGCGAGGCCCCCAGACACGCCGGTCATCCACGATCTCGTCGGAAAAAGGGGACAAGGCGGAGGATGCGGAGGAGGGGAGGAAGAAAGGTCGGCGCAACCTCGCCGACGGAAGCCTACATGCCGATCGAAGCCGGAATGGGAGGTGAAAGAGGCTTACCTCGGCGGACAACCGTCCGCGGCTCCACCACCGGCGACGCCGAAGAGATCGGAGGAGGAAGGAAACAGGGACGCCACCCGTTGCTCCGTTGCTTCCCACACCGCCGCACCCAACTCACGGGGAAGCTGCCGGAACCCTCGCCGGAGCTGCACTCGACGGACGGGAGGAGAGGAGATCGAAGAGGGAGCGGAAGAGGCGCCGCTGCCATCGCTCGGTCCCAGCTATAGTCCTTAGGGCACTGTAGCCCTAAATTGCTTTTACCCAAATGGATCGCACACCCGTTAAGCCACCCGGATCCGCGCCCGCAAGCCCGATAACCAGCTTCCTCGAGCTGGGTTGGGCTGGCCGTTGGTTGGGCCTGGGCCTGGGCTTGGGCCCAATGCCTGGGCCTAACATTCTCCCCCACCTGAGGTGTTTGCCGTCCTCGGCGACTCGAGGTAGCTCCTCAGCTAAACCTCGTACACCAAACTCTGAAGCCTCTCACCAAAGAGCTTTGTTCTCAGGCATATTTCTCCCAATGAATGAGAAACACTCACTGTTTACTCATCCAACAACGACCCAAGAGTCGATAACCTCGATTCTCGATAATCCTTGGATCGAACCCCATCCGAACCATCGGAAAAATATTATTCGGAAGCTTTGTGCCAGGTTGCTTCCTCCATAAGGAATCTATCCCATCGGATGAGAAACTCCGTATATCGGTTCAACTTACTTTGCCCCAACACCCAGTGATATAAAATGTCACGAATCCCTCAGTCGAACTCCGTTCGAACCATCGGTGTGGCTTGGTAAGATAATGACTGAGAAGGATCATTCAGATCCTTGTGAAACTTCCTCAAGTTCACATGGAATGTAGGGTACATCTATATTCTCTATTGGAGTTTCAAACGGTATGCTACTGAGCCCACTCGACTCAGTATCTCACATGGACTATCGTATCTTCGGATAAGACCCCGGTGAGCTTCCCTCACCAAGATTTTCCTACCGATATGCGAGGTATGTCGGAAAAGAATTAAGTCGTCCACGACTAATTCTTCATTCCAACAACGATGGTATGCATACCTTTGCATCCATTGTACAGCCAACTCCTAGCTACCTTTAGCCTCACTGAGTGAAGAGATTCGTTCCCAAGCATTCCGTTGAGTCATAGGGCACTTTCCGTAGGAATCCCTTTGTACCACATCAACGGGGGTTAGGGGCTGACTCCCTAACACTAACTCGAAGCTCAAATGAGGTGGGACCTATGGATGATGACCTATGTAGGTCGTAGGCCTTCCATGCCACACCGATCCACTTCACTCAGTCATCCTGACTGGTAATCACAAAGTGACGGAGAGATCTTCCACAAGAGCATTCACCAGCTCAATTTGCCCATCCGTTTGAGGATGATTGGCTATGGAGAAACTTACCTTAGACAAGAATTTATTGAACAATATGTTTCAAAAGTGTCCAGCCAAAAATGGGCATCCATATCGCTCTCGATATCCACTTGGATGCCAAAATGTTTCACCATTTCCAGGAAGAATAGTTCTATAGCAACCCTTGCTATACACTGCTCAAATGCTGGGATAAAGACTCCCTCCATGGAGAATCTATCCACACTATCGGCACTGAGCTTTTCCCGTCAACTATAGGGACTCACCAATAAAGTCCTTGGACACCCTCGTCCAGGACGTCTCGGGAACAGGTAGTGGTTGTAATAACTCTGTCTCTAGTCTCCAATCGATCTTACCTTCCTGGCAATTTTGGTAAGTGCGGACCTACATCCTCATGTTTGCGCACGTATCGGGCTAATAGCACAGTCGTGCAGACAGGACAATTTTCCCCTTTTGTCCTGGATGCCTTACCCAAACTCTAATATGGAGCTCCCTCAGTAGCTCCCGGCATAGTCCACCCATCGATGGGACTAATGGCCTATCGCCTCTGGCCATGTGTCACATCCCATTATCTTAACCCCAAACAAGCAACACACGTCATAGAGGAACAGGATGTTATCACACAGGATCGATGCACACGCTAAGTAAAACCAAGTTCAGGAAAAGTCGATCTGAAAATTTTCGAAAATCCACACATTGAATCTCCACGAAACACAATTTCACAAATGTACCTGCCACCACGCAATCCTTGCACTAGACATATGCAAGGCAACAGTATATCAAAGCCATATAAATTCCGTAAAATCCATAAATCACATAAGGGTACCTGCCACCAGGCAATACTTGCACTAGACATATGCAAGTTCACATTTATATCAAATCTGATCGCAAATACAAGTCGACTCGAAATTCGAAGCATAAATCAAGAGTGACCCCTAGGGTCCAACCCGGCTCTGGCCTAAGCCCTGGGAGAAGCCTGCAAATCACATGCAACACAAACATGGACGGTGTGTAGACTCAAGAGGTGATCCCCATCCGGTCAAGATGTGATACCTTGATCTACACCACCCCATAACACAAGAATCTAAAAGTCTAAGAGTGATGAAATCAATGGGTGGCCCCTGTCCGACCAAGACATGGCACTTTGCATCAATCACTCGTTCTCCCAAAGGGTTCTTTACTGAACAACCACTAGACACACCTTATATCTTATTTCACAAAAGTGGACTCCTAAGTGTCGACCAGACTCTAGGATAGTCACCTTCATCACAATATCACAACGGGCAGGGCTGAAACATCAACCCCTCACATATCACAAACACAGGGCTGAAATCTCCAACCCCTAATCTATCACATATAGACTATCCCCTTGAGTACACAGTCACACTTAGCCTTAGTCCTATCCATCCCATAACGGGTACACAGATTACAACACATAACATTCGAAACCACATAACCACATAAGGTAGTGTAGAGTCCTTAGGTTTCATGCTGATCAGTTCAGTATAACCTTGCTAAGTTATCACCCAAGTTTCTCAATCAAGAATACATGGCCATAGATATATAAACATGCTGCTCATAGAGAAACGATCATGATAGATACACCTTGAGTTTCGATTCTTAGCATGGTAAAATTTTCAAGCAATCAAACTTATCATCTAGCACAACCAAATGGATATAATTCGAATAAGACACCCCACTCACCTCTTATCTTGAACCGTGAACACCAAGGTGAAATTCTCTCCACAAAACTCGTCTAAGGGTCTTAAAGTTCCACCAATGTTCTTAGGTAGACGCCACCAAAGGAAGAGAAAACGCCACCAAGCACCAAGGAACGCCGGCCAAGGGAAAAAGGAAGAAGAAGAATTTCGTCCAAGCCTTCAAGCCGCCGCCCCTAAGGTCAAAGTTTAAGTCATGCAGGAAAACTCAACCAAAAATTTCGTAAAAATAGTCATTCCATCCCTCATGATCCTTAGATTCGAAATTTCAAGTTTCCCCCAATTTTAACTAGCAAATTTACCGCATTACCCCTAGGTCAATTTCAGTCAATAGAAACTTTTATTTCCAAAAATTCCCAAAAATTTACTGTAGAGTCCTCATATACCTAATTTCATGAAAATCAGGTTTGCCCTAATTTTTACCCACACATTTGGGCGTAATTTCATGAAGAGGGGCGAAATTTTCAATCTAGCCCTAATCTTCATACCATTGAAAAACCTATGCCACATACATGTTTATTCAAGGTCTAATTGATGATTAGAAGCCTTAGAAATGAAAAGCCCTAATCTTCATGCAAGTTAGGGTTTCAAAAATTTGGGACAAACAAGGAGAACATGTACAATTGAAATCAAGAGGTCATGCCATACTCCTAAGCATTAATCTTCTCTAAAACAAGCAATGCATCCAATATTCATGAACTAGGTGAAGGAGAAAATCCACTCACTTAGTTTCGGTTCTTCCCAAGCCTCACCCCTTGCGCCTTCCCTCACACCACCACGTCGCCGGAAACGTTCAAGGACTCGCCGGAAGTCGCCCCAACACCACTCGCCGCCGGCCACCAAAGGAGGAGAAGAAGAAGAGAGAGCAAGCCGCCACCTTCCCCAAGAACCGTGAGCAACGAGCAAAGAGGAAAAACGTGAGCGAGAGGGTATGAGGGAAAAATCGTGAGTGAGAGGTGAGAAAAATGGATCCCCTAAGGTTTTAGCTTTCTACCCATTAAGCCTCCAAGATCCAATAACCCTTTACTATAAGTTATTTTCCCCACTTCACCCTTAACAAGAGCTCTTCCCCTTTTCTAATAGAAAGACACCACTAGCCTAGTGGCGTGCAGCACACAACCTACGCCTTAAGTCGCAGGTTCGAATCCTCTCCGCGACACATATTTTTACATAGCAGGAAAATACATAAATCAAGACATTTTCTCATTGAAAGAAATTCCCAAAAATGCTAAATAAATAACATTTTATTTTTCTTACCTGCTAACAAATTTCTGGGTCTTACATTCCTTCCCCCTTAAAAAGCTTTAGTCCTCTAAAGCTCACCAGCCAAATCATCGAACAGCTGAGGGAACTCTCTTCTCATATCTGACTCTGTCTCCCAAGTAGCTTCTTCGACTGACTGGTTTCCCCAAATAACCTTTACCAAAGGTATAGACTTGTTCCTCAGAACTTTATCCTTTCTATCCACAATTCGGAGAGGTCTTTCCTCAAAGGTCAAATCACTCTGAATCTGAAGAGGTTCCAACTCTAGTACATGAGATGGATCAGGATGATATTTCCTCAAAGTAGAAACATGGAATACATTATGCAAATGTTCCAAAGCAGGAGGTAAAGCTAACCTGTAAGCCACTGGACCAACTCTCTCAATAATGTCAAAAGGTCCCACAAACCTCGGGCTCAGCTTTCCTTTCTTGCCAAACCGCATAACACCCTTAGTCGGTGACACCTTTAAGAAAACATGATCCCCTACCATAAACTCTAGGGGACGACGACGGTCATCAGCATAACTCTTCTGTCTGTCCCGAGAAATCTTCAGTTTAACCTGAATCTCTTTGACCTTATCAGTAGTCTCCTGTATTGCATCAGATCTCAAAATCAATCTATCACCGGTTTCCTCCCAACACAAGGGAGTCCTACACCTTCTCCCATACAAAGCCTCATAAGGAGCCATCTGAATACTGGAGTGGAAGCTATTATTATAGGTGAACTCTATCAAAGGTAGATCCCGGTCCCACTCAGAACTCCAATCAACCACATAAGCTCTCAATAGGTCTTCTAGAGTCTGGATAGTACGCTCCGTCTGGCCATCAGACTGAGGATGGTATGCTGTACTAAAATTCAACTTAGTACCCAAACTCTCCTGTAAGCTCTTCCAAAACCTGGACAGAAACCGAGAGTCCCTATCAGACACAATATCAACCGGCACTCCATGCAGTCTGACTATCTCATCAATGTACAACCTAGCCAGTCTCTCTAAAGGATAAGTCATCTTGATCGGGAGAAAGTGGGCTGATTTAGTGAGTCTATCAACAATCACCCAAATAGCATCATGACCCAATCTGGTTCTGGGCAAACCACACACAAAGTCCATACTGATGCATTCCCACTTCCACTCAGGAATAGGAAGGGGCTGCAACAAACCACCAGGCTTCTGGTGTTCAGCCTTTACAGTCTGACAGGTTAAACACCTAGAGACAAAATCGATTACCTCTTTCCTCATACCCGGCCACCAAAAACTTTTCTTGAGGTCCTGATACATCTTAGTCACACCAGGGTGTAGAGAATATTTGGAGTTATGACTATCCTCCAGTATTTCTTTCCTCAAGCTCGGTTCCTCAGGGACACACACCCTTCCACGGAACCGAAGAACACCATCATCAGACAAGCTAAAATCCTGAACTGTACCCGCAACCAAACTATCCCTGATCTGAGTTAATCTCGGATCCACAGACTGCTGATCTCTGATCTTCTGCAACAAAACAGACTGTACTCTGAGGAAAGCCACATAACCCGACTGAACTCTAGGAGAAACACTGATCCTGAGATCTCTGAACTCCTGCAGTAACTGCCACTCACTGACCCGTAGTGCCGCTACTGAAGTAACTGGATGTCTGCTCAGTGCATCAGCCACTACATTGGCCTTTCCAGCCTGATACTGAATAGCGAAGTCATAGTCTTTGATCAACTCCATCCATCTTCTCTGTCTCATGTTCAACTCCTTCTGAGTGAAGATGTACTTGAGACTCTGATGGTCAGTGAACAGATCAAACTCTTGACCCAATAAATAGTGGCGCCATATCTTCAGAGCAAAGACTACGGCCGCCAATTCTAAGTCATGAGTAGGGTAGTTCAACTCATACTCCTTCAGTTGTCTCGAAGCATAGGCTACCACATTACCCTTCTGCATCAAGACACAACCCAACCCCTTGCCTGAAGCATCCGTATAGACGGTAAACCTTTCCCCATCACTAGGAATAATGAGGATCGGTGTACTAGTCAACCTTCTCTTCAGCTCCTGAAAGCTCTCCTCACACTTGTCATCCCAATTAAACTTGGCCTCCTTCCTGGTCAATTTAGTTAAAGGACCCGCCAGCTTGGAGAATCCCTCAACAAACCTCCGGTAGTAACCTGCTAGACCCAGGAAACTTCTGATCTCAGTAGCACTAGTCGGTCTTCCCCAATTAAGGATGGCTTGCACCTTAACTGGATCCATAGACACCCCCTGACCAGAAATCACATGCCCAAGGAAGCTGATCTTTTCTAGCCAAAACTCACACTTACTGGCCTTGGCATATAATCGGTTTTTCCTCAGGATCTCCAACACTCTGCGCAAGTCACTGACATGATCCGAAGTAGTCCGAGAGTACACCAAGATATCATCTATGAAGACTACCACACAAGAATCAAGCAATTCATGAAATACCCTGTTCATCAAATCCATGAAGACAGCAGGTGCATTCGTCAGTCCAAAAGGCATAACTAGAAATTCAAAATGCCCATACCTGGTCCTGAAAGCAGTCTTAAATATATCCTCCTCCTTGACCCTAAGCTGGTAATACCCTGATCTCAGATCTATCTTAGAGAACACTGTAGCTCACTGTAATTGATCAAATAGATCATCAATTCTGGGGAGAGGATACCTATTCTTGATAGTCACGTGGTTCAGTTGCCTGTAGTCTATACACATCCTCAGGGTTCCATCCTTTTTCTTTACGAACAGTACTGGTGCTCCCCAGGGAGAAGCACTAGGCCGGATGTAACCTTTCTCCAGCAATTCCTCCAGTTGCTTCTTAAGCTCGGCCAACTCTGAGGTAGCCATGCGGTAAGGAGCTCTGGAGATAGGTGTAGTACCTGGCACCAACTCAATGCCAAACTCTACCTCTCGCATTGGTGGCAAGCCTGAAAATTCCTCAGAGAACACATCAGGAAACTCTTGCACCACCGCCATCTGAGTCAAATCAGGAGTAGAATCATCCTGCACCTTAACATGTGCAATATAACCCTTACACCCACTAGCAAGTAACTTTCTGGCCTGCAGGAAAGATATCACATGTGGTCCTTGGTCTGACACCAGACCTCTCACAAAAAGCCGACTCCCATCTAGTAGGTTCAAGGTGATTACCTTCTCAAAGCAATCCACAGAGGCATGATGCGAGGATAACCAATCCATACCTAGGATGACATCATAGTCTTGCATGTCTAAAAGGATTAGATCTACAAGAAACTCATAACCCTCTACATGCACTACACATTCAGCACAAACAGTGTCTGTAGATGATGATTTTCCTAAGGGAGTACTTACAGACACAACATAATCCAGCACCTTAGGTAATACAGGTAAACATGCAGCAAATCTAACAGATACAAAAGATAAATTTGCACCAGGGTCAAATAAGATGCGAGCTAACTGATCGAATACAAATAAAGTACCTTCCACGACAGATCGGGAAGCCCGTGTATCCTTCTCAGCCACGGCATAAACTCGGGTCTGGACTGTAGGCTTATCCGTGCCTCTCTGCTGCATCTCAGGCTCTTTGCAGTCCTTGATCATGTGTCCAGGTTTCTTACACCTGAAGCATACACCATTCTTCTTAAAACAGTCTCTCATCAGATGTCCCTTGAGCCCACAATAATGACAATTCCGATCCTCAGTGTTACCGTTCTTTGCATCCCTGGACTGCTGCGGTGCCTTGTGAGAGTAAGGCTTATACCTGCCCTTCTTGTAGTCCCTATGCTTAGGGTACTTCTTACCCTTGCCGTCAACACCATACTGAGGAGCTGCCGCCTCAGCTGCAGGAATCACAGACATGGTAGAACTAGAACTCCTCTCAGATATGTATCTCTCGATGGTGCGTGCTCGCCCAACAGTCTCAATATACGTCTCCAAGTGCTGAGCACCAACCTGTTCTCGAATGTCCCATCTGAGACCTCTGAGAAACTTGGTAGCCCTCCTCTTTTCAGTGTTTATCAGGTGAGGGGCATACTTTCCCAACTTAGTGAACTGCAACTCATACTGGTCCACAGTCATATCACCCTGCTCCAGGTGAATAAATTCCACCTCCCGGGCCTCCACTAAGCTATCGGGGAAGTACTTCTCGTTAAATCGAGACAAGAAGTAGGGCCAATTTACTGTTTCATGTCTTTCCGCAGCTAGCCTCACCACGCCCTTCCACCATTCATCTGCGTCACCACGCATCATATAGGTGGTCAGACACAGCTTGTCCTCATCGGAGCAACGCATGACTTGAAAAATCTTTTCCAAGCACAACTGCCAGTTCTCTGCAGTACTTGATTCTGGGCCCCCATAAAAAGAGCTAGGACCCAGTTTCTGGAATTCACTCACAAGCGAGGCATAGCGCCTGTGAGCGTCTTCATTCCCCACCACCCGAGTAGTAGTCTGGGATCTCTCCTGAGTCAATTGCTGCAAGAGCTGCTGTTGTGCTTCTTGATGCTGAGTCTGTTGCTGCTGCAGCATCTGAGCTTGCCTCTCTATCATGGCACCCTGTTGCCGTACCATGCCTGTCAGAGCCTCAATGGTTCTCGTGAGATCTGAGGTCTGCTCACCCTCGCTGCTAGCATTTCCTCTGGATCGCACCATCTTAAATTCCTACACACACACACCATAGTAAGGAAAGCAAACATAAACCTATCAGGTGTCTAGCAATACACAAACATGTTTTCCCCGAACTAAGTTTTAGCTAGCCAACTCCTCTGATACCATTCTGTCACATCCCGTTATCTTAACCCCAAACAAGCAACACACGTCATAGAGGAACAGGATGTTATCACACAGGATCGATGCACACGCTAAGTAAAACCAAGTTCAGGAAAAGTCGATCTGAAAATTTTCGAAAATCCACACATTGAATCTCCACGAAACACAATTTCACAAATGTACCTGCCACCACGCAATCCTTGCACTAGACATATGCAAGGCAACAGTATATCAAAGCCATATAAATTCCGTAAAATCCATAAATCACATAAGGGTACCTGCCACCAGGCAATACTTGCACTAGACATATGCAAGTTCACATTTATATCAAATCTGATCGCAAATACAAGTCGACTCGAAATTCGAAGCAAAACCACAATATCGATTTTATAATTTCATAAAACTAACGTCAATGATATCAAACACCGAAACCAGGCCCAAGCCCGCGGTGACACAAAATCAAAGTCTCAAAACTGCCACAACCGGCGACACGAATTCACAAGGTTTGGCCATAACCGGCCCCAGTTAACTAAGCACAAAAGTCTTGTACATTAAACCAGCATAGTTGTAGGGAAAATTACAATATCCATATCAAACATTAACTCAGGCAGTGGGCTCCTGCTCTACACCTGTAAATAGTAAGGGGTGAGCTACACAGCCCAGTGAGTGGATAGTCTCAATCGACCATCCATAACATACAATTAAAGATACATGCAGATTATTTTAAAAACCTTTAGCAGAACATCATGCCAACATATAACAAAAGCAAAGAGCAGAACTCATATAAACAATCAGATGTACTTTGCTAAGGCATATCACAATTGTCACCACAGAGTAAACAAGGATCTAGAGCCATACTCTAAACCAACTAAACACACCAACCACTTGGTTGTTCAGCATAAATCAAGAGTGACCCCTAGGGTCCAACCCGGCTCTGGCCTAAGCCCTGGGAGAAGCCTGCAAATCACATGCAACACAAACATGGACGGTGTGTAGACTCAAGAGGTGATCCCCATCCGGTCAAGATGTGATACCTTGATCTACACCACCCCATAACACAAGAATCTAAAAGTCTAAGAGTGATGAAATCAATGGGTGGCCCCTGTCCGACCAAGACATGGCACTTTGCATCAATCACTCGTTCTCCCAAAGGGTTCTTTACTGAACAACCACTAGACACACCTTATATCTTATTTCACAAAAGTGGACTCCTAAGTGTCGACCAGACTCTAGGATAGTCACCTTCATCACAATATCACAACGGGCAGGGCTGAAACATCAACCCCTCACATATCACAAACACAGGGCTGAAATCTCCAACCCCTAATCTATCACATATAGACTATCCCCTTGAGTACACAGTCACACTTAGCCTTAGTCCTATCCATCCCATAACGGGTACACAGATTACAACACATAACATTCGAAACCACATAACCACATAAGGTAGTGTAGAGTCCTTAGGTTTCATGCTGATCAGTTCAGTATAACCTTGCTAAGTTATCACCCAAGTTTCTCAATCAAGAATACATGGCCATAGATATATAAACATGCTGCTCATAGAGAAACGATCATGATAGATACACCTTGAGTTTCGATTCTTAGCATGGTAAAATTTTCAAGCAATCAAACTTATCATCTAGCACAACCAAATGGATATAATTCGAATAAGACACCCCACTCACCTCTTATCTTGAACCGTGAACACCAAGGTGAAATTCTCTCCACAAAACTCGTCTAAGGGTCTTAAAGTTCCACCAATGTTCTTAGGTAGACGCCACCAAAGGAAGAGAAAACGCCACCAAGCACCAAGGAACGCCGGCCAAGGGAAAAAGGAAGAAGAAGAATTTCGTCCAAGCCTTCAAGCCGCCGCCCCTAAGGTCAAAGTTTAAGTCATGCAGGAAAACTCAACCAAAAATTTCGTAAAAATAGTCATTCCATCCCTCATGATCCTTAGATTCGAAATTTCAAGTTTCCCCCAATTTTAACTAGCAAATTTACCGCATTACCCCTAGGTCAATTTCAGTCAACAGAAACTTTTATTTCCAAAAATTCCCAAAAATTTACTGTAGAGTCCTCATATACCTAATTTCATGAAAATCAGGTTTGCCCTAATTTTTACCCACACATTTGGGCGTAATTTCATGAAGAGGGGCGAAATTTTCAATCTAGCCCTAATCTTCATACCATTGAAAAACCTATGCCACATACATGTTTATTCAAGGTCTAATTGATGATTAGAAGCCTTAGAAATGAAAAGCCCTAATCTTCATGCAAGTTAGGGTTTCAAAAATTTGGGACAAACAAGGAGAACATGTACAATTGAAATCAAGAGGTCATGCCATACTCCTAAGCATTAATCTTCTCTAAAACAAGCAATGCATCCAATATTCATGAACTAGGTGAAGGAGAAAATCCACTCACTTAGTTTCGGTTCTTCCCAAGCCTCACCCCTTGCGCCTTCCCTCACACCACCACGTCGCCGGAAACGTTCAAGGACTCGCCGGAAGTCGCCCCAACACCACTCGCCGCCGGCCACCAAAGGAGGAGAAGAAGAAGAGAGAGCAAGCCGCCACCTTCCCCAAGAACCGTGAGCAACGAGCAAAGAGGAAAAACGTGAGCGAGAGGGTATGAGGGAAAAATCGTGAGTGAGAGGTGAGAAAAATGGATCCCCTAAGGTTTTAGCTTTCTACCCATTAAGCCTCCAAGATCCAATAACCCTTTACTATAAGTTATTTTCCCCACTTCACCCTTAACAAGAGCTCTTCCCCTTTTCTAATAGAAAGACACCACTAGCCTAGTGGCGTGCAGCACACAACCTACGCCTTAAGTCGCAGGTTCGAATCCTCTCCGCGATACATATTTTTACATAGCAGGAAAATACATAAATCAAGACATTTTCTCATTGAAAGAAATTCCCAAAAATGCTAAATAAATAACATTTTATTTTTCTTACCTGCTAACAAATTTCTGGGTCTTACACCATGACGATGTCATCTGGACCCAAATAGTAGTGTCGGATCATGTCCGACATAATCTGCTGAACTTAGCTTTTGATTCTCTCTATCAAAAACTGAGGCTGACTTTGTTCTGCTTAGCAGATTCCCTTTTCACGTTGGAAAGGGTACAACACATAAGGGCGTTTAGTCTACTGAGCTTGTAAGGAAACACGTTGCCTTTATCCGATTTATGTTCCCCTAGAACTGGAATTCACCCTAGAATTCCGGCCAACGTGCCTATTTTGCCGACAACTTCTTTTATGTGGTGTCACGTTATCGATCTTCATAACCTCGAGAAGGTTCTCCGCGTCCGGAGATAGTGGACTCCCACCACCTTTTCCCTTCTCGTGGTCAAAATACCGTCGCTCAGCCCTATTAGCTTTCAAGTCCCAAAAGCTAAGGGATGCCCATACTATAAAAGTACACCACCGATAGCTTGGTCCGAAGCATCGGTGTGAAACTCGAAAGACATACTGAAGTCGGGTAACTTCAGGATCGGTTCAGAGGCAATACGGACCATCACTATCGGAAGGCCGACTGATACCGATCAAGCCACTCTCATTTCGAGTTCCCTTTCAGCAGATCACTGAGGGTAAGGCTTTCCTTGAATAGCCTTTGATGAACTTTCGAAAGAAGTTCACCACACCGAGAAAACTCCATACTCGGTTTGATTTGAGGGGGCGCACCATTCCACAATGGCTTGGACTTTTACCTTGTCCATACGCGCTTATCCGTGGTCCATCCCATGACCAAAGAAAGAAATCTCATCCACCACAAATGAGAATTTCTCAACTCCATTTCTCCCTCAACACCAGCCTTAGATAGCTTAGGCGTTCCTCAACGCTTGAGGAAAATACCACGATATCGTGCAAATATACAACTATGTAGTCATCTAAGAAAAGGGGTCAACACTTATTCTTCAGATGACAAAATATAGAAGGGGCTTTAGAAGTTCAAAGGGCATCACTTTGAACTTAAGGACTCATATCGGGTTACTCACAAGGTTTTCTTATTCGTTGTCCGCAGCAAAACGAGTTTGCCAATTAACTTGCTCTCAGGTCTAGACTTTAGAAAACCAATGCTTTTCCCCAGTCGATCTCCCAGATCAGGGATAAGCAGTATAAGACAACAGTCTCTCACCGTTATCCTATCCAAGATTCTATAGACTACCCAGAACCTTAGCGACCAATCCTTCTTCTTTTAGTAGAGGATCAGCGCTCCATAAGGCGATACCGTAGGTCGAATGAACCCGGCTTCGAGCAATCCACACCATTGCTAACGAAGCTCGGCCAACTCCATTGGAGAAATACGGTATAAGACCTTTAGTGGAGGAGTGGATCCTGACACAAACTCAACTTGTGATGATCCCTCTCCTTTGGGGAAAGTATTTAGAAAGCTCCGAGGATAACTCGTCGGATAACTCTTCCAACAAACCCTCCACCAATGAAGGACCTCTCCTTCACAAGGAGACTTGCCAACCCATGTCTCTCTATGGCAGAACCCTACCGCTAGGGTGTTGTTGACAATGGAAACCCCTTGTTTCCAGCATCACCTGGGCATACTGCTGGACATAGTCCCATGTGGCCCAATATGCCTTAGTCATTTTAGGATGCCTCACGCAACCCACCATAAGTTTCCCAATTAGAAACTATACCACAATCTCATCTTTTTGAGATCTCCTCATGAGGGCTTAAGGGTCAGTATAGACCCCGAAAAGGGTAGTGTGCGGCCCGAGTCCGCCACCACAATTACGCGTCTCCGAAGAGATACGCAATATAAGCATCTACCTGTTCCTCAGCAGGAACCTGGGTATATTGGAAATATAATTCCAATACCCCTTAGAAAGTCCTCAACTTCCACAGTGTAGCAAACCACTGAAATGGGTGCCACCTTGTGAACACGCCGTCTCACGGCGGTCACATGGCCAATCTTGGCCGGAATCCCAAATATCATCACACGATATCTCTCGGGTCACAATGCCCTCAGTTCTTAGAACGTGCTGTCGCACGACAGTTATTTGGCCGCCATCGGCCGATCTCAAGGATACGTCGTCGCATGACAATCCTATGGAGATATCTGCTGGTGTCCGTGACACATCATCGCACGATTGTCCCTCAACCAGCAACCACTCTCCAGGACAAGTCATCGCACGACTGTCCTATGACATCATCGATTGATGTTCGGGATACATTACCGCACGATTATCCCCTAGGCACTATCGACTGCCCATTGCAACATATCGTCGCACGACAGTCCCTAGGCCACCCCTGGCCTTGGTCGGTGCTGTAAAAGTTGCGGTAACGCACTTCAGCTACATGACCCCCATAAGATATGTCTCTACTAGGGAGATAAGAAAGTTGAGCCGTTAGGCTCTAGTTGGACAACGCCAACTCTATCGATATCTATGGAGCAAAGCTCCCCCATATCCAATAGTCTCCACCAGCAACTCAATGCTGTGGACATTTGTGATCATCGCAATGATCACTGCTGCCAACAGGTGTACAAAACCGGTGTACAAGTTGGAACGTGCAGGACTTGGGCTCTGATACCAGTTTGTCATGCCCAGAATTAGGGTAATAAGTTTTTAATTAAAATACACCCGAGTCAACACTTTGACTCGCACCCAAGCACACCCACGCATGGGCTAAGCGGCTGAACCGCTGATCCAGGTGCGACCGCCAGGAGCACGTCCTCGACATGTTCCTTAGCCTATCCCAGGCGGCCACCTCAACTCTAGTCTCGACGAGTCATCGATCGCCACGTCAGCCATGGACCGCTGCACGAACCAGCTCCAACGTCCACCAAAGTACAACACCCGAGACTCGACGCCGGCGCAGCGCATGTACGAGTCTGGTACACCAGAAAAGAAGCAAATCCGCACTCAGGCGGAGGCGCACACTCGCGCAAGAGAAGACATCATGCAGGACGCCGGGCACACGCCCAAACTCCGACCAGATGGCACGCAGGCGATCAAATACCTCACTCGCCCAAGAAGCGACATCTCACAAACGTCCAACAAAAACAAACTGGCAAATGCCGGGCAACACCACACAAGGGCCGGCGCATGAGACCGGAGCACGGAGAGGGGCGAGGAGTCGCCGACCGGAACACCGTCCGGACGAGCCCACCCTCGCCGGAGCCAAAGGCAACGCCGGCGAACTCGTCGGAGTCACCGGACGCCAGCCAAAGAGGGGAACCGCTTCCCCACTTCACCGGACGGCGCCGGGAAGAGCAGGCGAGGCCCCCAGACATGCCGGTCGTCCACAATCTCGCCGGAAAAAGTTTTTTAACGTCAAACTCTTCCCTCAAATTTGTTGGATTTTTTTTTTACTAGAATACCATTCTCTATGATTTAATCTGGAGTTTACACTCCATTGAAATAGGTGTTTATTTTGTGTATTTATTTCAGAATTGTTTCTTCATCAATAGTTCTTTATTTCGGAGTTATTTTCTCCGTCAGATTGTGTTTATTTTGGAGTTGTCTCTCCATCAATGGGATGTTTATTTTGGAGTGAAAAACAATAACAAAGCTAGTTAGCTATTGCCAGTCGCCTCGCCACAAGAAATGGCATAGCGCCAAACAGGCAGTAAGAGAGGGTGTATTTTAGCAGTAGGTGAAAATAAAGATGCGGTACCAGCGCCACATACATTTTTTATACAATTATATTTATACGCACCCAGGCAAGGCTTTCAAGTCGTGCGCAAACCGGTATGAACGTGCACCGCTCATGGTTGCAGCCCATTACGATGACTACCTTTGCTTAGGAATGTGCAAGAAAACTGTTGGAACCATCGAACCGTGGTTAATCGAACCGAATAGAACCGATTTTTCGATTAACCGAGCCGACAGTTCCTTAACCGGTCAGTTTTTTGGCGGTTCCAATGATTACCGATTCAGTTACTGTTCGGGACTTAGCCGAACCTCTAGTTAACTGACCG
Source organism: Costus lasius (assembly GCA_027563935.2). Taxonomy (NCBI): domain Eukaryota; kingdom Viridiplantae; phylum Streptophyta; class Magnoliopsida; order Zingiberales; family Costaceae; genus Costus; species Costus lasius. The sequence goes on from CM050453.2 coordinate 92,013,248, forward strand.
AACCGATATATAATATATTTTATATAAAAATATTTATTTATATATTAAAATAATTATATTTATATAATTAACTAAACCGGTTAAACAAAAAATTAGTGATTAACTGAATCGGTTAACTGGTCAAATGAGATAATTTAGAAAAAAATTTATAACCAGTTAACTAGTGGTTAACTAGTTAACCGAGTGGTTTATCGGTCAAACTGGTTTGGGAATGGTTCATGGATTTTATTGAACCGAAAGTTCAGTTAACCCGTTGACCTGGTCAACCGATATGGTTAACCGCTCATGCTCAGCCCTAACTTCGCCCCAATCGTAAAACCCTTCTTCCGCCCCTCTCGTAATCAAATCCTCCCCGACTCTCAGAAAATGCCACCAAATGTCCCCTAACTCATATGTGCTACTTTTTCTTATATATAAAATGTTCCATCTTTTAAAAATTAAAGTATGTTTTTTTATTGAAGAGCATTAAAATAGGTTTTTTTTCATTAATATATCAATTAAATTAACAATGTAACATCTACGACTAGATTTTGTAAGCATAATCCCACATGGTTGTGTGTGACGCGAAGGCGGCTACCTTAGCAACTTACTTACTTGGACAGAGTCTACGAGTGATCATGGAGGCTCGTGACTTGGATCAGCGATCTCCATTGCACCTAGGAGAAGCGCTGGTCTACCATCTCCCCAAGTGGGAGAATGGGCGTCATAATTTGTGGTAGTGGAATACGCCAGTACTAATCTTGAATTTTTATTTCTTTGCCAAGGGATTTAGGGCCTGTTTGGCCCCACTATTAATAGCTTTATAACTGTGCTGCATTATTAAAATTTATAAGATGTTTGGTTAACAACATTTTAACTACCGTTAAACTTTAAAATAAGAATAAATTTTATTTTCCTTTAGTGTTAAAATTTTAAATTATTTAAAATAATAATACTTAAAATCTTAAACAAAATTATGTAAATTACTTTTTTGGAGAAGCAGAAGCTGTAAAAGCATCAAATTGTAGCTTTTATCATTATCAAATAGTTTTTCAACTATTTTTTGTTTAAAAGTTGCTTAAAATCAGCTTCGAAATGGGGCCAAACAAGCCCTTAGTCGAGAAGGGATTCAAGATCTTTGGTTCTTTCTTGTACATTCGCTTCCGAGGCTTTGGTATTGGATTCTCTCACCTCTTTTAAGTTTTGTTGATTCATTCAAAAATGTTGATTCATTTTTCCTAGCAGCAGTACTCTTGCTTTCTTAAGATCTAAGATTTAATGTACGTGTTTTCTTAAAACAGGTTCGATTGGATGGGATTTTTTTGGCTATCCGATTACATTTTTGAGTAGTAAAACACTTTACTTGAGTACTTCGAAATTCAAATTCCCTTCTTCAGTAATTCATTATCCTTTTTTTTTGTTTCGTTTAAAGTAATTCATTATCCTTATAGTGTGATTTGTAATCGTGACGCACAAATACGTGTGTCAATCGCCATTACCTGTGCAATCTTCTCTTCTGATTAACTAGTGGTTAAATTCTATGAATTGTTCACATGGTAGAGTTAATTTGTAGTTATTTATTTTTAGCTCTGATGAATTTATGCCTGAGTTGCCTGCTCCACAGTTCTGAATCATCTGAATTAGACAGTGATTTGGAGAAGAGAGCTCAAACATATCTAGCAGATGAGGAGGCCACTTGTTTTCTCTACAATATTTGACGATACATTATGTTGTTATACAAGACTCAGGCAGCATCTGTCTGCTTCTTGCTACCACTAGGATACCAAAAATTGAATGAGATATTCTTGCTGGAGGAATCCATGGAGCAGGGAGGCTAGTTTTGGAGGATGTATATGAGATTGTAGACGGTCTTAATAACAAACAATTCTCCTTCTAAGGCCAAGTAGATATTGTTCATTCTTGTATTGCTGCACAAGTAGATTCACTTATGCTCTCCTGATAGTCAGAGAACTCATGTAATGCAATTGAATGCTATGAATGAAATCTAAATTGTTCTTAAAACAATGTGAGATCTTCTTTGGTTTCTTCCCCATCCAATTTCTCTTTGGCCCACTCTTCACCTCCACTCTCTTCTCTTATTGTTGAAGCATGCTTACCTTATTCTCAAAGTCATCATTGATAAAAGAAAAGTTTTGTAGCTCCTTCATATCACATCCCATTATTTTTAAACTTTCAAATTTGAATAATTAGCACCATCACTCTCATCATGAGTTTTTTTTTGTTTACGTTAGAAAATATTATATAGTTTTATGAGTGTTCTCATTAAAGAAAATGATAGATCCCCCTCTACTCTTTGAATAGCTCAATGCTCTAGATGTGCTCCACATAAATAATAATAATAATACAAGTATCTCCTAGAGAAACAATGTGCCAAAAGTAATTAAATTAAGGGGAAAAAAGAGAGTAGAAATTATAGGGAGGTTCTCTTCCTAAATATTTTAAGGAAATCAATTACACCATTCGATCTTTTGCATAATATAGGACAACCTTTGGATAAAAACAAGTAACTTGGTACACGATAGCATTCTTGCTAACATGCTTTGAAATTTGTTGATTAGATTTTTCTCCCTTTGATCCAACAACTTCAGACAGTCCTCTCTCTAATATCTTTTATTAGGGAGACTCTCTCCCTAAAAGGTTTTTTTTTATAAAAAGGGAGACTAAACCACTATATTTGTAGAAAAATTTATAGGACGTTGCCCACTCTTAATCGAACCTTATCAATTAATTAAACTTAGTTTAAAAATAATATTTAAATTTAAAATGAAAGGACAAGACCATTAGAAATAAATTTTTAATAAATTAAAGAAAAAAACATGTGCCAAAAGATAAAATAAAATTGAGAGTATTAATTAGTTCAACTAGTTAGAATCTTAAGGTCTTAGGGTTAGATCCTACTTTCATTACTTATGTTACAAAAAAAAATAATACAAAAACTTAGTGTGCACATGTATGAGTGAGGGCGAATTGAGATAAATGGGTTTAAAAAATAGATAAAAGTGTTTAAATAGGTAAAATTCTATTTATAATTTGAATTTTAAAAATACTTATTGTTCAAATGTCACACGAAATGTAGAGTCTAGCTTAATGAATACGTTAGTAACAATGCAAGATGTTGAGTTCGATACCCAGGCATCGATATTGTGTATGAATAGACAATAAGGAGATTTAGTAGTTACTAACACAGTTTTGCTTTTTGTGCTGTCATCTCAAATACATGCTCCATAAATAGCCTCCTAGAATTTCTCCAACAAGAATATATCATTCAATTTTTAGTAGGAGCAGCAGCAGCATATGCGTCAAGACTCGAGAGTCCTATATAACTTGATAATGCATCGTCAAATAGTTTAGAGAGACAAAGAGCCATTCTGGTTCTATTGTGCTGCCGTAACTATAGCTGCATCATCTTCATTGTTCGTATTGGCCGTGGATGCTGAGCTGAGCGCCGAACTCGAAGATGATATCAATTCGATGACCGTCCGGAGGTTCAATTAGAGTTGGACGCCAGCAAGAACTCAGAGAAAGTCATCAGAGGAACTGGAGTCATCTAATAAGGAGCACTACAATTAATTTTATCAATTGAATTTGATACTCCGACTTGTACATTTGGTACTTTTGATCCCTCGTCTATATAAAAACAAACTGTGTAAGCATAACTATAAACATCTGACTCTTTTTTCTCGATGGCTCCACTTGCAAATTTTCTCACCTTGTTCTTGTGTTTTCTCACATCAAGCAGTAGCCATCAACACACTTCGGTCAAGCTACCAATTCTTGCAAGAAGCACAAACCCTAACAATTTGCCCAACCCACTGGTGTTTGGATATAGAGATGAAGCCGCTTCCAGTGTCGAACACGCAAAGTCCATCAGGCATTCCGATGGCTGCACGGATGAATATCCAGACATCACTAGGCTGCACAAATTGATAGGATTCATGCTTCTTCCAAGAATGGAAGCTCGACCGAATTGTACTGATGGCTGCTGCTTGCTGGGAAAGAAGCTCAAAAGGAAGAGAAATTTGAAAGTAGAACTATTGATGAAGTTTACAGAGTTTGTTGCTTTATTTATAAGTGAATAAAGAATTAGCTATGGATAATTAATTAAGTTAAAGATGCATTGTTGTGTTAATAAATCCCAAAATGCTGTTTGTTATACATCATTTTCAGCATTTAATGCTGCTTTGAAAAAATTTACGAAAGCTGCTTGACTGAGGAGAAGAGGAGAAGTGGATTCACCTTTAATAGTTATTTCTGTCTTAAATTCTGGCCTAATAATGTTTAATGTAATTTTTTATTATTTATCGTATTTTGCACCAAAAGTTAATGCTGTCTGAATTTCGTGCCATGTGTATCATTACTTAATGGAATCGGTGTACATTTAAGTGAAAGGAAGCAATGTTCCCATTTACAGGTGAATGTTAAAATTGCTCATTTAAAAGGTGGATGTCTTATTTTCATTTTTGTTTTTATCACAATAATAAAGTAGGCTACTTTACACTCATCAATAATAGCTTTAAATCCTACAACAAAGTATGTAACAGACCCCTTGAGACCGATATGGGAGTGCGGGGTGGGTGTGAAATGCACCACAATGCAACTAGTAGTCTGCATTACAAGAGTAAGCTTTTAATAGATATCATCTCTTGAACGAGGAGATATGAGGAACTTCGTCACTTTTAATAGCTATATCTGTCTTAGCTTTTAATAGTTATCATCACTCTCATATTTAATGTTTGTTTTGAAAGAATTTATAGTAACTACCTAAATGAGAAGCTGAGAAGGAGTGGGGTGTTACACAAATGCAGCAAATAGATAGGCGGTAGGGGGAGGCAGGGAGACGACAAGGGGAGCTCCCGGAGGGGAAGAGAAGGCGGTAGGGGAGTGGGGGCGAGCTCATAGTGGGGGAGGGGGGAGGCAAAGGGAACTCATATTACATCTTCCAAACGGTGGAAGTGAGCTATGTCAAGAGTTACATAGTAAAAAAAATGTGTATAGCTGTCATCATACTTATGTTATATTAAAGCTTCCATAATGTGGATATTTATCATCACGCTTATGTTATATTAAAGCTTCCGTACAAAATAAATTGCAAATGTCACATAAGAATTCAAACTTATGCATGTAAGATCTATTTACATCTATAAGAGTTACATAGTAAAAAAACTTGAGCCTCTCAAAGTTATAGTAATTGAAGTATTGTGATTATTATTGCATTTAAAACTCCACCTTGAATTGCTAGGACGTTTAATCCCTAAACTTGTATAAATTTGTTGGTGAACATATACCATTCTCAGGAGTAGAATTCATTTGTCATAGCTAAAGATATTAACTATGCATTCTAAATATCGCTACCACCAAGATTATGCTATGCAGCTTCAACATTATAATTATATTGGTGATGTCTACCTTGATAGTCCCAATGATAGTAAAAGAGATCCCTACCACATCTGTATCACCAGAGTCATCCCTTGAACCAAGTAATACTATCTCATATCTTCCTTATTCTATACGGAAATGCTTATATCTTGTTTTTTTTATAGGTTATAAATGTGAATCAATACCTCCGATGATGCGTGCTGGGCTTCTTTGCATATCACTTTGATAGCAATAATTGTCTTGTAGTCCATGGTTATGGATCCGAAGATTTCATTATTACATAATTTAACAATTTCTCTTCACAATAATGAAATAAATTTGATTTTTATTTTGCAATAAAAAAATTGTGTTTAGCCCCTCCTATACGATCGCATATGTCCCTCCCTTTTTAGTAGGGGACGCTGGTAAACTCAATCAATTAATTCTAATATCAAATTATCTATAAATTTGTAAAGAGCATGCCTCCCTAAAATGAAAATGTTTTTAGTAAGTTGAACAACTTATCGTCAGCCTTGTCGCCTTCAATTCCTCAGCCGGATCTTGCGGCATAATCAAACCCCCCGCCGATGCCGATGCCCCGCCGACGCCTCCTTCGGCCGCAGCGTCGGCGTCCATCCGCTTCTTCCTTGCTCCCAGCACACTCCTCTCCACCTCCCTTAACACTTGCCTCGCCTTCTTTGTTCCCAGGATCCCACAGATCTCGCTGAGATCCAGCGATCCCATATACACCATGTCGACGTCTTCCACGGCAGCAAATGCCTCGATATCCGGCACAGCGTGCACCGATTCGACCTGGCACATCACCAGTATCTCCTCCTCGCAGAGGAAGAGGCGGCTATCGTCAAGGCCGTAGGCGGAGTCGCAAACGACGGGGAGGGAGGAGCCTCGGATGCCAGGAGGAGGGAAACGGAAACAGGCGACGGGGAGTCAACCATGTGGACAGTGATGCCATGAGGGCCGAGGTCGAGGACCTTGTTGATCCAGGTAGCAGAGATCTGCGGGAGGCGGAAAACCGCTGCGGTAACCGTGGCTGCAAGGGCACGGAGGTGGTAGAGTTATCAACATAGCTCGCTTTATTGGAGCAGCTTTGGCGTTCCGCATTCCATAATACTCGAGCAATAGAATTTAGCTGCTCACAAAATGGAACAGTGCAAGGGACGGATGCGTAAGAGCTTGAGCGGTTAGGGTTAAATATAGGGCTTAGTTGATTATAACAATGAAGACATGGTACACCTTGAAACCAGGTTGCTTCCAGTGTCCAGCACCAAGTCTATCTCTTGTGGTGGTGTTCCAATGGCTACATGAATGAAGTACTCTATGACCATCGGATATCCCGATACCATAGGGAGGCGTAAATTGTAAGGGATGCTTCTTGGTAGAATTGATAGCTCAATTGAATTATGGCGGTTGCATGTTGCAAGAAACCACTGGGAGGCGTAAATTGTAAGGGATGCTTCTTGCTAGAATTGGTAGCTCAATTGAATTATGGCGGTTGCATGTTGCAAGAAAGCACGATAAGAAAGAAAAAAAAATTTAGAAACGGCGCCATTGAGAGGAAGAGTGGTCTAGGGAGTCGTCTAGGGGTTTTTTGAAGTTTACGCTCGTCTAACTTATGGTTGAAGCTTACTGAGAATTAGTTGATGTATTTATAAGTGAAAGATGAATTAATATATGATCAATTAATTAACTTAAACTTCCTTGTTATGTTAATAAATCACAAATGCCGTTTGATCTACATTATTTTCAGCATTTAATGCTGCTTGGAAAAAATTTACCGGACCTGCCTAACTGAAGAGAAGAGGAGGAGCTGATTCACTTTTAATAGTTTTTTTTGTCTTACCTTTTGGCCTAATAAGCTTAATGTAATTTTGCATTGTTTATCTCATTTTGCACCAAAAATTAATGCAGTCTGAATTTCGTGCCATTTGCATCAATTACGTATAGCATCTTTCAAAAGTCAAAGCATGGACACTTGTTTTCTAAATTTACCATTAATTAATATATGAACATTAACAAAACTTTTTAAAATGCATACGATATGCCTAAGGAACAACGTTACGCTACCATAAACCAAACTCGGAGGTTTTCAGAAATAAGATGGTTTAATATTTGACGTCAGCGTCTTAACCTTCGGGAAGAGCAAACGAAACACAAGCGAGAGCATAAGCCGAGGCGAGATAGAGATAGGTCTGCTGTCGAACCGGGTGGAGAGGACGGAGATGAATGCTGGAGATCACATCTACACATGGCGGGCCGTCTACACCTACTCCCACCACGGTATTCCGCCGCCGCTCATTGCCTCCCCGTGATCGCAATAGTTTGTGGAAATGTTCTTTGTTTCATCTGCAGTGTAGGCAATGATCCCCAATTTACATTCCTTCGAGGACAATTGTTGGGTAGGAATTGGAAAATGATGCTATCTCTTGATTGCACTTATCGTATTGGTCGACTCTTCTTCCTGTACCGGTCAAAATCAGCTTAATCCTGGGGTAAGAATTATGACATGAATGAGTGGCTATATTTCTTTAATGGTAAATTTAATGATTTGATATTTTTCTTTCTTCTTGGTTCAAATTTTATTCTTAATAATTTAATAGTAAATTTAATGATTTAATATTTATCTTCTTTCTTGGTTCAAATTCTATCTTGATGGACGTTTCATATAAAGAAACACGGATATAATAATTTGGTCCTTTCTTTATCTCAATATATACATAAAAGAGGTCTTTTCCATCGAGACGTGTATTGGAATGGAAATCAAGTGAGAGAAACTAAATTCTTGAGACTTGGTAATTCTTCTATTCCCATCGATCATGATGTCTTCCGCATCATGTACATATTTATATTATTATTTTATTGTGACGATTATTTATTCGAAGATCCAAAATTTTATGATGTCAATTCATGATAGTTATTTTTATGATGTCTACATTAAAATATTATATGTGATATCAGAGCATGATCGTAGAATAAATAATCTGTTCATATAATAGTTATTATGATAATTAAGAAATTATATGTATGTGTTTTAGAATTTGATTCACGTAAATCAAATTTTATGCTTCACTGATGTGTTTCGTATTTATTAGTTACGTAAGTGTTATTGAAATTTTTGATTGCGTCATTCATAAATCTTTGATTAAAGTTTAAAGTTGACATGTCTTTATGTTGTCGCATGCAAATTTTATTAAAGGTTTTATCCTTTTGTGTTCCGCATCAGCATGAACGAAGAAACAAAGAAATCCTTTAAAGACTTAATGATATGTGGCATTCAAGTAAATAAGGAGAACTTTCCTTGATGTCGAAACGTGTTTTGTGTTTTGTTTTAATGATTTGTGGCAATTCTGTAAATAAAACGAAAGAGATGCATTTTGTGGAAACGTATCTCTTCCGTTGATTAATGTTACGTGGCAATTTGGTAAATAAAGGAAAGAGATAGAATAAATTAATGCCAAAAGCATGATTCCTTGTTCACTAGAATCCTTTCCGTGAATGAAAATTAAGGTTCACATGAATGATTTATTGTTCATGTATTAATGTATATAGATCTATGCCACAGATTTATATCGTTCACGCATCAGTGAATAAAAATTAAGAATAATAGTTTGTTAGTCACCAAAGTGATCAAACTAATTAATTGAATTATTTTAATAATAAATATTAATCATCAAAGTGGTCATTTATTATTAAAATATTAATGTTTAACCTCTTTTAATAATAAATGTTAATCACCAAAGTGATCATTTATTATTAAAAATAATAATATTTTGATTTATTTATACAATAATAAATCATTATTGCATAATTATATTTATTAGTGTGAATTTTGATTTTACCCAAAGGTAATTCAATATTATGTGGCTAATAAATATAATTAAAGAAAATTAATGGTTAATTGTTAAATATAATTATGTATCCAAAGATGCTAATTATATTTGACAATGTTTATTGGAAAGTTTCAAAGCATTTAATTGATGACAATATATTGTTGGGTTTACCCAAAGGAAACTTACAATATATTTAATGTTTTAAATATCTGAATCCATAATTGATTGAACATTTTATGTTTGTGCAGCTATTTCTCTTCATTCACATGCTTCTTCTGTTACTGTGTTCAATGGTTTGAATTTTTCTGAATGGTGCAAACAAGTCAATTTCCACTTAGGTGTTTTGGATCTTGACTTAACACTATTAGAAGAAAAACCTACTGCCATTACTGATAGGAGCAGTGAGGAAGAAAAGTCAAACTATAAAGCATGAGAAAGATCAAACAGATTATGTCTTAGCTTCATGCGAATGACAATTACTAACAACATTAAGACTACAATTCCACAAACTGAAACTACTAAAGAGTATCTTAAGCTTGTGGAAGAACGCTTGTCCGAAACGCAAAGCTTGGATCGAAAAGAAATGTACTTCTGACCTTTTTATATGTTCTGAACTAAACTTAACTAAAATTCTTTCTAATTCTTGGTAGCTTGATTCTGGTGCTACAACTCATGTTTCCAATATGATGCAGGGATTCCTTACAATCCAACCACAAACCCAATTGAGAACTTCATATTTATGAGAAATCGAAAGAAGGTCTCAATTGAAGGCATGGGGACTTATAGATTAGTGTTAGATTCTGGCTATCAGTTGAATCTAATGCAAACTCTCTATGTACCTTCAATTTCTAGAAACTTAATTTCATTTTCAAAACTTGATGAATGTGGGTTTGATTTTAAGTTTGGACATGGATGTTTCAATTTATTTAAACATGATTCCTGTATTGGTTCTAGAATTCTTATGGATGGTTTATATAAATTGAAATTGGATGTCAATTTTTATGAATCCCTATTTTGTGTTAATCATTCTATTGGATGTAAACGTAGCATGATGAAAGAAAATTCTATTTTTTGTGGCATAAGCGTTTGGGTCATGTATCCAAAAAAAATTAGAAAGATTAGTAAAAGATAAAATTCTTCCAGATTTAGATTTTACTGATCTTGATATATGTGTGGATTGCATTAAGGGAAAACAAACCAAACATAATAGTTTTATTTTTCTTCTTACACTAAATATATAGCCTAAATCACTAAAAAAAAATACTCGTTGAGATCATCCCTATTTGCTATATTATGTTTATTGAATAGAATTGTAATGCCGATCAACACGATGACCATTATAAACTTTTAGATGCTCACAATGTGGAACAGTGCAGGGGACACGGATGCGTAAGACCTTGAGTGCTTGGGGTTAAATATAAGACTTTGTTGATTACAACAACGAAGGCATGGTAGACATTGAAACCAAATGAGGTTGCTTCCAGTGTCAAGCATCTACAAGTCTATCTTTTTGGGCGGTGTTCCAATGGCTGCACGGATGAAGTACTTACTCTATAACCTTCGGATATCCAAATACCACAGGGATGCGTAAATGATCAGGATTCATGCTTCTTCCAAGAATCGGTAGCTCAACTGAAGTGTGTTGTTGGCTGTTGTATGTTGCGAGAAAACACAAAAAAAAAAAGATGAGATTTTTAAGAGTAGAGCCATTGAGAAAAAGCGGGGTAGAGGCTTTTTCTTGAAGCCTACAGAGCTTGTTGCTGTTGAAGCTTACACAAAATTTGTAGCTGTATTTATAAGTGAAGGAAGGATTAGGACAAAATTTGTAGCTGTATTTATAAGCCTACAGAGCTTGTTCCTAAATCTTCCTTTCACGCAAACCCGTCGCTCGCAGGCGCTGACATGGCACGTGGGTTGATTGCACGGAGCCGACCTCGGTTGGCGTGTGAGACGTGGGGCACGACGCTGAGTCAAAAAAAGAGGACGTCGTCCTCGTGTGAAGAAAAAATTTTTGCAGAGTGGTACCTACTGTAGTGATCGCAGTAGAGTTCCCGCATCTTCCATGTACGCATCTTAAAGCGTGCATATGTTATTTGAGATTTATATGATACGATATTATACAATATTTTAATTGTACATATTATATCATAATACAAATATATTATACGATATTTATCGTATAACACTTATACATTATCATATAACACTTTTATCGTATAATATTAATACATTATTGTATAACATCATATCGTATAAATCTAAAAATATTGTATGACATGCACACTTTAAGATGCATGCATGGAAGATGCGGGAACCCTACTGTGATCACCACAGTAGGGTACCATTATGCAAAAATTTGCACTCGAAAAAAAAAAGAGAAAAACGCTAGCCGGCGCCCATCTCCTCCGTCTTCCTCCTCTTCGGCCGTGAGCTTCTCGTCGGTGCCATCGTCGGCGGAGTGTTCCTGGTGTTCTGGTGGTGCGAGTGGGTGGTGGAACGCCTAGGAGAACTTTGTCCCCCTTTCACTGTGGTCTTCACCTCATCGCCGTCGCGGTCATCATCCTCGTCGTCGACAAAGCTTCAGAGCGCCTCGAAAGGCGGCTACACAACCGCTTCACCGACTCGACGGAGCCAGCGGCCTGAGTGATCGCCGAGGTACATTCTTCCTCACCTGTTTCTGTTTTGCATCCCTGGTCAAGCTTGCGGCTCCTCCACCTTCGTCTTCGACGGTGAATCTTGTTGTGGCCGCGTCCCTCTCCTCCTACTCCTCCGGTGAGCCCTCTCCCCGTTCCCTTCCCTGGTGGCTGGCTCGGCTGCATGCGAGAACTACCGGTGCCAATGCTTGCCTGCGTGCGAGGAGTCTTGTTTGTCGCCTGCGTGCGGCGCTTCTTGTCTGAGGACTTTCGCTTGGCCGCGGTGTTGGTCGTCCCTCCATTCGGCAAACCAGCTGGTGGGCTCCCCTCCTCCGTTCGGTGAGCGCGAGTCTCCTTCCCCGTTCGGCTAGCCGCCGTGCATGACTCCTCAACTGTTGCCTGCCTGCTCCCCATCAGCCGCCTAATCGCCTTTCCGGCACCGCCAGTCGCCGGAGGGTGACCCCTCCTCTTCTCCCCGGGCCTCCGGTGTCGAGAAAAGGGGCCGCCAGCCCTCCAGTAGCCGGCATCCGCACGCAAGACGTGCGTGGCGGACGCGAGCGGCCGACCGCCAGCCCTCCAGCCAATCGACATCGACAATTGGGTGTTCTAGTCTATCATACACTAATCTTAAAGCGGCACCAGGAATTTTAAAGAGGAGTCAATTTCACGAAATGTAGTCAATGTTCACAAACGGTTAATGTGAAATAACCCCAGTTTTTCATGAAATGATCCCAGTTTTCATAAAATAATCTCAGATTATAGTGAAATAATCTCAGTTTACGTGAAATGATCCAAGTTTTCGTGAAATGGTCTCAGTTTTTGTGAAATGATCCCAGTTAACCAATAATGCATTTCGTGAACATTGACTGCATTTCGTGAAATTGACTCTTCTTTAAAATTCCCGCTGCTGCTTTGAGATTGGTGTTTGACAGATTAGGGCACCCAACTGCAGATGCGGCAGTTGGGTGCCCTTCTGCCAAAAATTTTTCCTACTTGGGCCCTCTCGGCGTAGATGCATACGTACGTACGGCCCTGCAAGGCACTCCTCCGATCGTTCTCGCCTACAAGCGAGAAGGACGAGACCGTTGGCTCCTTCGTCCCCTACGTGGGACATCTCCTGCGTAGCGTCGTCCGGCCTCTTCGCCGGCGTGCGAGTGAGGAGCCGGCCGGGTCCTTTCCATCATTGACATGTGACGCTGTGTTGATGGTCTTCCGCAATTGCCGGGCACCGGCTTGATCCGGCGGACGTGTGGGTGAGTCCGGCTCCCCGGCGTCGGACATCTGGTTACTCCCTCGGTTCCCTCCGGCACGCGAGCATGCTCAAAAACTATTGTGGACCCCATCCGATGCGGTCAGTTATGGGTGGGTCCCCCTTTTGGGTTCAGGTGAAACCGGCCCGACTCAATGACACCGGCTTTCGGTGAATCGTCTGCATTGATCTAAGTCGTGTTGTAATGGCAGCGATCTTCCGCAGAGTCCTTGGTCGGGCTAGGGGTTGGTTCAGGGAACCTTCCCCGCCAGTTGCGCTTAATCCAGCGGTTACGACCGTTGTGCCCCAGCGTGGGCTTATTTGGACTTGAGTCAAGCGTTGACTCACGTGTAAAAATCATAAAAAAATATTATGGTAATTCAAGGCATGACACTTGTCATGTTGAATAATATAATCACTCATTTTGCAGGTGGATGCCTGATTTCCTTTTTCCTGGCATCCCTTTTATAAAGGAAGTTAACGAAAACCTCTCCTATGTTGCACTTGCAAGTTGAAGCCACATTATCCTTTTGTATATTTTGCTATTTGTCAATAGACAGACTCATCTGCTTATGTTTCAATACAAATTTGTTTTATGTTATTAAAGACAAAAGTGTTAATTTATTTTGAGTTCCTGCTTTCTTAATAAAACATCCTCATCAACAGTATGATATTCTTTGCAGAGTCTCAAGATTGGAGTATCAAGGAGGAGAGAGATGGTGAATCAGAGTCACTTAACATTTAGTGAACTAGAACAGACTACTACATAAAACCCAGTAATATGGCCTTACAGCATAGCGTTCTTGTTCCTGCTGTTGCTGCTAGTTCTGAGTGGACCGAATATTAGGTTATCCGCCAAAGAAAGTCGTAAAAGCAATGACCAAATATTCGGTTAACTTCCCTACCTTTTTGTCTAGAAGATTATGAAATTACAAGTATCCTATTTATTATGAGAAAAACAATATACATGGAAGATCTATTTACATCTATAAAAGTTACATAGGAAATGTGTATGGTTGTCATCAAGATTATGTTATATTATAGCTTCCATTTAAAACAAATTGCAATGTCAACTCATGCATGTAAGATCTATTTGCATTTATAAGAGTTGTATGGTAAAAAAAACTTGAGCCTCAAATTGCAGAACTGAAGGCAATTTTTATTGGTGTGTATTAATGCATAAGATAACTAACTCGTGTTATCTAATTGCAGTATTGTAATTAATATTATTAATTGAATTTAAAACTCCACCTTGAATTGCTAGTACGTTTAATCCCTAAACTTGTATAAATTTGCAATTGAACATGTACCATTCTCAGGAGTAGAATTCAATTGTTAAAGTTAAAGACATGCATTCTAGACATGGCCACCACCAACAAACCTTTAATAAAATTTGCATGCGACAACATAAAGACATGTCAACTTTAAACTTTAATCAAAGATTTATGAATGACGCAATCAAAAATTTCAATAACACTTACGTAACTAATAAATACGAAACACATCAGTGAAGCATAAAATTTGATTTACGTGAATCAAATTCTAAAACACATACATATAATTTCTTAATTATCATAATAAGCTTCAACATTATAATTGTATTGGTGATGTCCACCTTGATTGTCCCAATGATAGCAAGAGAGATCCCCACCACATCTGCATCATGAGAGTTATCCCCTGTTCTAAGTTAGTAATACTGTCTCATATATTCCTTCTTTTATATATAACTATCTATATATTAGTTGTAATTTTTCTTCTTCTTTTTTCAGGTTATAAATGTAAACCACAATCTCGGTGGACCCTATCTGGGCTTCTTCATTTCGCATATCACTTTGATAGCAACAACTGTATTGTAATTGATGGTTATGGATACGAAGATTTAATTATTATATAATTCAACATCTTGTCTTCACAATAAAAAATATTTATTTTTTAAAAAAATGTTTAGGACCATGTGTTCAAAGGAAATAAAATTCAAATAATATATACATTTTGTGGAAATATTACACTTATTGAGATAATCCCCAACAGGTATCAAATTAACAAATCTAATTAAATTATGTTTGTTGAAAAGAATTGCAATGCCCATCAATAGGACAACTATTATATACTTTTGGGCCGAACTTACTCTCATGTAAAATTTATGTTATGCTAAGACAATGCGTAACAAAAAGTATGTAATGCTAAAATATACAAACATTTGTATAGAATAAAGATTCATAGAAACTATCTAAATAGGAGTGAAATGTCAAATTAACTAATCTATGAGACCAAGTCAACACAAAAAAAAAAAATGAATGTGTCATAACGTGAATGAATAAAAATGATAATACATTGGAAGCAAGTTAAGTTCGGAGTAGATAGTATTATTATTGATAAAATAAGTTGGTAAATTTGTGAAGGCTTAGATTTAGCTATTCTCATATCAGCATGCTAATAAATTATTAAAATTATAAATTTAGGAATGTATCCTAAAATACAATTTATTAATTTCTAAAAATAAGCAAGTTTAGGTAAACACATTTTGTTAATTTAGAATTTTCTTGTCATTTGATTTGTGTTACTTTTTTTAGCATGTTATTTTTTATATAGGTAATTAATGCAATATTTCTAAAGTACTCCTTGGTTATTAGTAACTCAATAAGTTGAAGGATGAGGTGTTGAGGTGGCAATTGTTATGGGCCCAATTTTTCTCTCAAGTAATTGGGCATGTGATTGCCGAATTTCCCTTATACGGAAACTCCACAACCCAAATTTTGCAGGCAATATGTTTCATCAATATACCATACGAACTTTGACAATAATACGAGCATCTACAATGAATCTACTAATTAGGGATTGACCAAAAAAAAACCCTACACCTAAGCCGAGCTAAGCCAATCCAATTATGACAGGTAAAATCTAAATTGATTGAGTTTCAGGTTGGGTTAAGGTAAAACTCAATTATTATAAGTTGGGCTAAAGTCGGGTATGTGATTTTAGATATATTCCCCAAACTTGAACCTAAACCTTTCCCACTTTTTTAAAATTAACCCTATTTTGCTTCTATCTCCACTCCACTCATGTCACTCCCCTCTCCCTCCCTGCCCTGCTCACACTATTCATTGTCACTCACTGCTTGAGGTGTTGCTCATTGTCTTTAACTGCTCGCTATCGCTATGGGGTTAAATTTGGGGGCCCGATCCCCATCAGGGTTGGGTGTGGGATTGAGTTTTTAAAACCCAATGGGATTAGATTTAACTTCAAGATTGGGTATAGGGTTTAGGAGTTGGAATCGAGGTCGAGTTTGGCATTACTCGCCCCCGGCCTCAACCCGTTGACATCCCCAAGTCCAACATAATATGCTCAACTAACTCTAATTTGTTAACGATTGCTAGTTTGCCCAGCAAAATCCAATATGGCTAAGTCATCATGAAAATCCAATATGGCCTAAGTCATCATGAAAATCAATCTATTTAGGCGAACCCAAGTCAACATACCAATCTTTTTTTGTTTGTTGGCTTGGTTTATTAGGCCTGATTTGATACCACCCAAAAGTATAAAGCTTGTTCTAACAAACCAAACGGGTCAAGTTGTCAAGTTGATTCGACAAATGGACTGCCCTATTCTACACTAAAAAAAGGCTAATTAAAATATATCATTTGCTAGAAAAGTTGCCGAAACCATTTGTTACATTGTTTCTTAGATAAGATGAGTATTGCAAAGTAAATGTTTGATATATTATATATTGCATGTATAAATTACTTTGTTTGCTTCATAAACTTTTCAGAATTAGTTTAAGATTTAAAGTGAAGTAAAAATTTATTTTGAACTAAGACCAAACATAACAAAAACTATCTAAATGGTAAAATATAGTAACATGTGCATAATACGACGGAGGATTTAAGCTAACATGCGCACAACTCAATCCTAAAGTGAAGTTTTCCTCCGCCTGAGCTGAGGGTGATACTTGTCACACCTGGCTAAGGTGAGGGGGGTGGCAGGCTAGAGGGCACAATTGTCGGCAAGGTGTAGTGAGCAGCAAAGGCAAGAGTGGCGAACAACAAGAGTGGCGGGCGACAAGGATGAGAGCAGGCGAGCGGCGAACGCTAGGGGTAGAACCAGTGAGCAGCGTGACAAGTGAGTATGCGAGAGTTTTCTTTCTTAGAAAGGAAAATAAGGGAAAAAAGAGGGGGGGGGGGAGGGTCTATTTTTCATCATTTGTCATTCTTTCCCACCAAGGAAACAAAGGAAATATAAATTTTCTTTCCTTCGCTTCCTCCTTTCCCTCCAAGGAAATAGGGTAAAGGTTGGCCTGGGCATTGCCCCGCTTCTATGTGGAGTGTGCGAGGCATGACACAATAATAATCAAGCTATGTCAAGTATGACCTACCTTGTCATAAACTCGGTCCAGCATGACATGCGATACAATTAAACCATATTGGGCATAACCCACCTTGTCAAAAGCATGGTGTAGCATGTGCAAGACATGACTCAAATTTTCAAAAGGAAAAAAAAATTGAGAAATATCACAAAATAATTATACCATTATTTTTAATGTTTAGGATAATTTATAAAGGCAAATAGATAAAAACTTATTTGAAATTTATTTTTAAAAAAATAAATAATAAAACGTTGGCCATGTCACACTAGGCTCGACCCATCTAGCAAATGTGTTGTGTTTTGTCTGGCCTAACTCGCAGACTTGTTGCGCCTCGTGTGGTCGATGGTCCATTGACTTCTCAACAAGTTGTGTTGTGCTGGACCTAGACTACATCGAGCTAATATCTATTGTTTGGCCCCTTGGTCACCTCTAGTTGGCATCACCACTCTTTTTTAAAATTTTTAAAATATTAAAAAAGTGTTTTTTTTTTGTAAACAAAATATTATGTATGAAGTGAACTAAGGCTGTGTTTGACGGAGCTTTTTGCTAGGGGTGTGCATGATTCGGTTAACCAAACTGTGGTGTAATTTTTCACCAAGAATTGAACCGACCGATTCAGGGAAAATAGAAATTGTTCCTAAACCATTGGCCCAGTTAACCAATTAACCGATTAACCAATTTTTTGGTATGGTTAACCATATTCTTTATATATAAAAAAATATTTAAAATTATAAAATAATTTAAGATAAATAAATATAAATATATTTAGTTAACCACCGGTGTTCGGTTAATCGTTGGTTTTCAGCGGTTAACTATTGGTTTTCGATGGTTAATCGGTTTAATTTTTATATAAAATATTTATTTTTATATAAAAATAAATATTATATAACGGTTCGGCTAGGTTAACTGCGGTTCGACTAAGTCTCGAACCAATAACCGGTCAATGAGCAAAAACCCTGACTGGTTAAGACCCATTCGGTTTGATTAATCGGAAAATCAGTTCAGTTCGATTAATCGTTGGTTTTCAGCGGTTAACTATTGGTTTTCGATGACTAATCGGTGTTCGATTAATCGTTGGTTTTCGACGGTTAACTATTGGTTTTCGATGGTTAATCAGTTCAATTTTTATATAAAAAGAAATATTATATATATAAATATTATATAACTATTCGATTAGGTTAACCGCAGCTTGAACAAGTCTCTAACTAATAACCGGTCAATGAGTAAAAACCCTGATTGGTTAAGACTCGTTCGATTCGGTTAATCGAAAAATCAGTTTAGTTCGATTAACCACGGTTTGATGGTTTTTTTTGTGCACCCCTACTTTCCGCCCCGCTTTTCGCTTTGACTGTGTTTTGACCAGCTTTCCACTCATATGTAATTTGCTTTCTTTTGAAGCTAAAAAAAATGTAGCTCTAGCTAGCAACGGATGTTATGTAGTTTGGTTTTGTTGTGTTGTGATAGCTACACTGTGATAGCTATGCTGTTACTATAGTACCTACTTGAAATGGTGTTTGGGTGTATCTGTTTTAACAACTATACTGTCACTATAGCAAATACTAATTAAAGTTGTTTAGAAAAATTTAATGGGTTATAAATTATAATTAAGTAATCTTATTAAAAATTTAAAGTTTTTTAAATATTTATTATAAAACTATTAATTTATATATTAACTAATAAATTATTTTAAGAATATTATTAATTTTTATAAGATAAAATAATTATTATATAATATAAAATTCAATAATTAATTTTATATTTTAAAATAATTAATTAAATTTAAATATATATTAGATTAATTAATATTATATATTAAAAGTAAGAGGATAACGAGAAGGAGAAAAAAAGCAAATAGTAGTACTGTAGCATTTTTAGAGGCTTTGGGAAAAATGTTAAGTACGAGGCACCGCACCATGCGGGTCTTCCATGTATTGTTCAAAGCATTTTTAGAGGCTTTGAGATCCATGAATACACAGATCACGGACTGCTTTCAACGTTGGATGGGGAATTAAACTTCTTAGCAGGGTACCCACTAAAAAGTGGGAAAAAGGGTAAAATCATAACCTTTAAACATGCTTTAAAATGTGTAAATTGTTTTTGGGATTTGTGCAACTTGCACATCACAAATCCCAATAAATTTAAAAACATATGTGAAAGGGTGATATTTATAAAAAAAACTCTTAAGCGGGTAGCCCGATTCCCCGCTAGCGGGATGCCCACTTTAACCTTAGGGTGAGATTCATGAGAAAAAGGGCAGGTTTTCTTTTTTAAAAGGTTAGATTGGGTACCCTGCTCAGCGGGGGTACCCGCTTAGGATTTTTATTCGAGATTCACCCTTTTGCTCCCTACACAGCTGAGAAATTTTATCCTTGGATGGGAGCACTGCACTATGCGGGGTCCCCGCTTCCAACATTTACTCATTTCTTTGGTAGTGGCCAAAGCTGGTTTTTACCAGCTTACGGCTACAATAATAATTTTGCTACTATTATACTAGAGAAGTTAACATCCAAACGTGAAAAAAAAAATAACACAGCTAGTTAGCTATTGCCAGTCGCCTCACCGCAAGAAGTGGCATAGCGCCAAACAGGCAGTAAGAGAGGGTGTATTTTTAGTAGTAGGTGAAAATAAAGATGCGCTCTCGTAATCAAATCCTCCCCGGAAAATGCTACCAAACATCCCCTAACTCTTATGTGCTACTTTTTTCTTATATATAAAATGTTCCATCTTTTAAAAATCAAAGTATTTTTTTTTATTGAAGAGCACTAAAATAGTTTTTTTTCATTAACATATCAATTAAATTAACAATGTAACATCTAGAACTCTGAATTGCTCCGAACCGTAATTGTCCTCCCCACTTCCTCCGAGATTCACTCCCCATTTCCGCCAAACCTCCTGATGGGGATCCGAACCCAATCCGACGATCTAAGCGAACGAGAAGCCGCCACGCTTATCTCCTGTTCCTTTATTATCATTACTTAGGGAGATTTTCTTTACGTGTGCCTGTCTCAACCCCTTTAACCCCTTTTACCTACACCTCCTCCATCACCTCCGCTAAGACCCAAACCAACTGACCCTCCACCGATGGCTAGGAAGATCTCTCCAACGGAGGGGAAGCCTTCTATCGATCACATGAGTAGACAATCTGAAAAGAAAGCATGGAATTCCCTCTTCAGAAACAATTTGGGGGGACCCTCGAAATGCTCTCAAATGTCAGAGACTATTCTAAACTCAATAGCAAAAAAGTATCTAGACAGAATAGTCTTTGGTGAAGATAAGCTAGAGAGATCGAGACAACAATGGAAGAGCTGCTTAATAGGAAAAATTTCTTACAAAGGTGCCACCAACGCAAGTAGTGAAGGCTGCTGTTACAAGTATTTGGAGACCCAAAACACTGAATGGAATTGCTGACCTGGAGAATGGATTTTACCTGTTCAGGTTCACTTCTTTGCAAGAGGCATGGACCATTCTTGGAGAGGCTCTTCACCTGCAGCCACGGATGCCAGATTTCCAACCTCTTCTCCACAGGATAAAAACTGCACCAATTTGGGTTCGATTCCCAGGTCTACCTTTAGAGTACTGGGGTGAGGAATATGTTGAAGGGATAGTTGAAAAAATAGGAAAACTTCTGAGAATAGATGAAAGAATATCAATTTTTAATAGAGGAAAATTTCTGTGTGTATGCGTCGAGGTGGATATGCAAAAACCTCTACGTGAGGGAGTATGGAAAGGCCCCAAAGGCAAAGGTTTTTTTTTCAGATGTTTGCTTATGAAAATCTTCCAGCTTACTGAGATAACTGTGGCTGCATAGGGCATAAGTTATAGGATTGTTTGGAAAGGAAGCCTGAGGATACAAAACAAATGAAAGAATCAACCGCAACCACTTTATTAGATGGAGAAAGAAGCCAAGCGCAGAAGGAGGACACTAGAAAAGAGGTGATGAACCCCTAGATTCGAGTGGAGAGCAGGCGAAGAATGAATGCTGGTGAGCCTCTTACATGTTGGCTTCTTTCTCCTGACCATTGGTAGTGATTGAGTGTCATGTCCTCAATCAAGTTCATAGCGTCATCGACATTCTTGTTCATTAGTGCCCCACCAGCAGCAGCATCTACAAAAAGTCTAGTTTGGTAAAGTAAACCACCATAAAATATATGAATAAGTACCCATTTCTGTAGACTATGGTGTGGGCACATCCTTAGTGTCACGCCCCGGTCGGAACGGTCCAAAAACAACGCTTATCCGTTGTCTCAGAGCCGTCCGGCGGAACACCGGAACGTGATCGCGCTAGGGTTTCCGGACTGTATTTCGTCCCCAAATTCGAAACCCTAGTTCCCGCTCACTTTTTCTTTCCCAAATTACAATTCACTCAAGGAAAGGATTGGAAAACCCTAACCCTAATTCGAGAAACCCGGAAAGAATCGATTAAAACCCTAATCAAGATACCTCACTGGTCAAAATTAATTTTGACCGAACAGTGCTGAGCCGATTTTGATTTCTGTCGCTGACGTCACGCTGACGTCAGCCCTTCTGAAATCTTTCGCCGCTTCTTCGATTTCGGCCGCTGACGTCGTGCTCGCGTCAGCCGCCGATTTCGATTTCGAAACCGAAATCTGATTTCACCGTTGACCGTTGACCCGCCTCGAATCGAACGCCTTTCGTTCGCGTCGTCCTCGTCTCGCCGTGCGAACGTTCGCCGCGTTCGCGTTCGCAGCCGTCGCCGGAGAGGAGGAGGCCGACAAGGGGGAGACGCCGCCCGCGTCTCAGCCTTGTCGACGACCTGAGATAGCCGCCTGCTACCGTCGCTCACCGGGAAGTCGCCGACCGCCGCCGCAGGATCCGGAACAGAGGAAGCAGAGGAGATGTCGTCGCCGGAGAAGAAGCACAGGAAATCAATGGAAGAGGAAAGCTTTATTACTCAACTGGAAGCTACAAAACCTCTCCCTCTCACGCTCTCGTCGACGACGACGCTTGCCACTGGAAACAGCCGCTCAGCGTCGCCTCTCTCGCGTTCGTTCTCCCTTCTCGAACAGCGCTCTGTTCTCCCTTTTCTCTCTCTCGAGCTTCGCTCGCAACTCTCTTCGTTCGCTGGTCGCTCGCCGATCTCCCCCCGATCGCAGGTTCCAGCCTCAGCTTTATAGAGAAGTCGTCGACTCCTTCCGCGCGTCCGACAGTTCCGCCGAGTTCGCCTCCGTGTCTTCTGCGAAGACGCCGCCTTCCGTTCGGTTCTCTTCGTTGAGAACCCAGTCGTAGCGCCGAATTTCACGCGCCGCCCGTCCACTTTGCTCGCGCCGCTCGCATCTGGAGATATCGACGAAGACCTCGTCGCCAGCCTGCTGCGTTCGGCGGATAGGGTGAAGATGCGGGGCGCTCGCGTGCGCGTTCCGCGTCCGAAGCATGCGGAGGGGAAGGCGATGCTGAGCCTTGTCCTGGAGCCGTCCACCGCTTCGCCCGTTGCCCGCGTCCAGCAGCCGCGTCCGCTTCTTCGACCGAAGCCCTTTTCTGCTGCGTGCTTCCAATGTTGCGTGGGCCTGGGCTTGGATCGGCCCACCCCTCTCTGGGCTGAACCGGGGAGCCCAGGGCCTAACACTTAGAAACTCCTTAAACCGGTCCCATGCTTCATAAAGGGACTCTCCATCTTGTTGAGCAAAGTTAATAATTTGGTTCCTTAACTGAGCTGTCTTGATCGGTGGGAAATATTTAGATAAAAAGGCATGAGAGAGCTAATCCCACGTCGTGTTGGAACCCTGAGGTAGAGATTGTAACCATGCTCTGGCTCTGTCCCTGAGTGAAAAAGGAAAAAGTCTTAGTTTAATAGCATCAGGGGGAGCACC
This sequence comes from Costus lasius, assembly GCA_027563935.2. Lineage (NCBI taxonomy): Eukaryota > Viridiplantae > Streptophyta > Magnoliopsida > Zingiberales > Costaceae > Costus > Costus lasius. The sequence continues at coordinate 92,036,524 of CM050453.2, forward strand.
ATTAATCATAAGAGTATCACAACATTCTAAAAAAATAGACAAGTAAAGGTTAGGATCTTCAGTGGCTGCTCCACTGAATTGGTTCTGTTGCACCAATTGTACAAGGGACGGCTTTATCTCGAAGTTGTTAGCTTCGATAGCTGGTCGCAATATGCTCGAGTGCACACTAGAGATGGTGGGTGCTGCAAAGTCTTTCAGAGAGCGGTTGGCATTGGCTTCCATTGTTTGGTTGTCAGAAAACTGTCCATCAAGCTTCAGTCTCTTCAAATTTCTTCTGACCAAACGGAAAATACGCTCTATCTCCGGGTCTTTAGGTACAAGTTCTCCTGTTCTGACAGTATTCCTGGGCATAAACAAGTACCTTGACAGAGGAAGATTAGTAGCACCGCACAAGATAAAAACTACAACTAAAACAAAAGGCAAATAAAAAAAAATCGAAAGAATAAAAAGTAAGTAAAATCTAACTAAACCTAGTCTATCAATCTTCTGATCGTGTTAATATTGGCAACCTAGTTCCCGGTAACGGCGCCAAAAAACTTGATAGGGCCTTTCGGCTGCTACCGCAAGTGCACGGTCTATCGCGTAATAAATAAGATCAAACCCACAGGGACTAGGGTCAAGTGCTAACAAATCAGTCAATCGAAAGCTAGGTTAATGATTAATGGGAGAATGGCTAATGCCCTTGAGCAAGTAATTAAACTGAGGTGAATTAAGAGCAGGCAGCGCAGAGAGTAAAACAAAGCAAACGGGGTTTTAAGATTATGAGAGAGGATCAAGGTTTTAGGTTTCACCACACTGAAGCATGTAGAGATATTAAAACTCAATATTCTAATTAAGTTTTATCTAACTTCTCAAGGTAATCCTTCCTAGGGTACAGACGCGCTCTCTCTCAAGACACGGTCCGGTATCCGTCTTAACCCAAGTCTCCTATTCTCGTGGCTTACTAAGGTTAAGGCAAATCCAATGGGATCTGTGAAGGATTAGGGTTCCTCATGTGATTTCGAGTGCTCTCGCAACACGAAATCACTAGTCCAGTCTAGGGGTTCCGAGTGTCAAGGTTCACCTCTCAGTCCTTCCCTCGACATCTAAAGCATGCATACATATGGCCAGTATGTAAACAAGAATTAAAACATCCTAAACATGAATAAGAACAAAGACAAGTAAAGAAATATATAGATCAAACTTTAATATTCAACATTCATACAGTGGGCTACGCCCAAACCCTGAAAAGTAGAGTTACGCTACAAGATTCATCGTGTAATACATCAAATCTCTCATGAAAGTTAAATCAAACCAAAGGGAAGGGTAGATCGTTGATGGAAGAAGGCTTAGTGTGATCTTCCACGTCGGAACGAAGAGAAGAACTCACTGGAACAGTGTTGTCGCCTAGAAAATCACCCCAAACCCTAAGGTCTCGCCGTTCACACTTGTTCTCCCCCGTTGCTTGACCAAATCTGATGATTTCAGTCCCAAAACGTCCATGTCTTAGTTGGGAAGGTCCTCCCAAAATTTTGTCCAATTCCGAGCCCAGAATAGAAAGTTACGGGTAAAATACCGAGCGCCTATCAAGCTGTATGCGTTACGATACACGGCCGTGCATGGATGCACGGCCATGCCCGTGTACGACTCGGTTAAGTAAATTCTGATGACTTATGATGCACAGCAGTGCATGGATGCACACCCATGGCCGTGCACTCTGTAGAGGACTCCGATTGAGCTGAAATTTGGCGTGTAGCTCCATCTCATCATGGGAAATCGTCTCATACCTTCAAATTCTCCAAATTCCATTGATTTTGAGGTCAAATACCTGCATTTCATTAAAACAGAGGAAAAGTGAAGGTTCTGAAGGATATGAAGCATTTGAGTAAATAAATGAGATGAAACATGCATTATGCTCGAAAATAAGAATGAAATTAAGTTACGAAATATCATATTTTTACATGTCATCACCTATGTATTCCTTTCTTTGAGCTTGAAATCAATGAGATAGTCAAAGATCTTAAAAGGGGGAAAAGTCCTGGACCTGATGGGTATACTGCTGAATTTTATAAACACAACTGGGTTATTCTTAGACAGGACTTCATGAAAGCTATTCATAAGTTTCAAGGGACTCATAATATTCCTGAAAATTGGACCTCAACTCAAATCATCTTTATTTCTAAACATTCTAACCCCCAAGCCATTAATGAATATCGCCCCCTTGCGCTTTGCAATGTTAATTACAAAATCCTATCTAAGGCCCTTGCTAATTGCTTGACAAAATTTTTACCTAACATTATAAACATTGAACAATCTGCTTTATAAAGGATAGAAATATTCATGAAAATATCAATATTGTCCAAGAGCTTGCTCATAGCATTTATTACTCCAAATCTAAATATCCTGTTGTTCTTATTAAAATTGACTTGAGGAAAGCTTTTGACACTATAAAAAGAAATGCTATTATTCTGGCCTTGAGGGTGTTCAATTTTCCTGAAACTTACATAAGTTGGATTAATGCTTGTATCACCTCGCCCTCCTATACTTGCTTCACTAATGGGAACACTACTAAGACCATTGAGGGAAGTAAGGGCATAAGGCAAGGAGACCCTTTGTCCCCATACCTTTATGTTATTATGGCTAACCTTCTAAGTATCCTCTTACACGATGCCATCGAACGTAAGAGAATTACCCCTTATAACATAAAAGGTCAATGTAAGATCTCTCATTTAATGTACGCTGATGACATCATTTTTTGTTTGAGGGCTAATAAGAAAACTTGTAAGAACCTGAATTGTATTCTCAAAATTTATTCTGAGATCACTGGTCAAGTTGTGAGCACTAAAAAGACTAGAATCTACTACCCTAAGCATTGTTCTAAGAATTTGAAAGATACTATTAGCAAAGCCCTGGGTTTTAAACAAAGTAACTTCCCTTTCAAATACTTAGGATCCATCATAAGTCCTGGAGCCTCTTCAAAGCAAATTTACATGAATGTATTGCTAAATTTCAGAAGAAAATTCAGTCTTGGCAAGGTAAATTCCTTACTCAAGCTGGAAAGATCACTTTGGCAAAGAGCGTTCTTTCCTCCATTCCTATTCATAATATGATCACTAATGGTCTTAATAACTCTCACTTGGATAAGTTGAATGCGCTAATCCGAAAATTCATTTGGTCTAACAATAGTGATAAAAAATGAATTCATCTTATCAAATGGCAAACTCTCATAAAGCCAAGAAATTTAGGTGGCATCTACATCAAAGATTTTAAGGTCTTTAGGCAGGATTTGAATGGTGTGGGGTCATTTTTGGTTATATTTCAATGTAAATTGAAATATTAAAAAGTAGTGCGACCGTTTCAAATTCACCTCATAAGTTATAAGGTTTTTTGTTTTAGTAGGTTCTAGCTTCCAATGAATGCAAGTATTCATTGTTAATTACCCCTAAGGAGCTTAGGGCACCTTTGATTAAGAGATCTATAAATATAATAAAATAAAGACAATTGGTTGAAAGAATAATTTATAACTTCGTGTCATGACACGGGTTACAATTTGATTACAAGAGTACACATTCAAGACTAATTTTCATGTGACATAGGTCATGGAGGAAAATCTGAGTTGCATTGTAACAACATTGAAGAACTACGCCCCGATACGAAGTATCGACGTACGCACCTCCCAAACAACGTTATTAACAATACGCGTCAGGAATTTATCGCCCATAACTATGTCTGAATGAGTTGAATGAATTGAGTACATGAGTTGGGTGAACAAGCCATCAGGCCAAATGTTCGGATTTGGGTGAACGAGCCGATGAGCCAAACGTTCAAAGTTTGAGCGAATGAGCCAATGGGCCAAGCGTTCAAAATTCGGTTGAACGGGTCATGGGACCAGGCGTTCGAATTTCAGTGAACGAGTCATGGGACCAAACGTTCGAATTTAATTGAATGAGCCAATAGGCCAAACATTCAGAATTTGGATAAATGAGCCGATAGGCCAAACGTTCAAATTTGGATAAACGAGTCAATGAGCCAAACGTTCAAAATTTGATGAACGGATCGTGGGACCAAACGTTCGAATTAGATTGAATGAGCCGACAGGCCAAACATTCAAAAATTGGATAAACGAGCCGATGGGCCAAACGTTTAAAATTAGATGAACGGGTCGTGGGACCAAACGTTCGAATTAAATTGAATGAGCCGATAGGCCAAACATATAAAATTTAGATGAATGAGCCGATGGTCCAAACGTTCAAAATTTGGGCGAACGAGCCGATGGGCCAAGCATTCGAAATTTGGTGAACGGGCCAATGGGCCAAGCGTTCAGGATTTAGTAAGGATTGGTGCTTGGATCATTTCGAGAGCCATCTGATTGGTTGAGATTCGGGCGAGATAATTTTTTGTCATTGAAGGTTTGATTTGCAGATCTACTTTGATCCGGATCTCTGATTGAAAATCCGATGGTGGATCTAGAAAGATCTGATTCAGATGAGTAAGGATCAATATTTGGATCATTTCGAGAGCTATCTGATTGGCTGAGATTTGTGTAAATCAATCTTAGTCGTTGAAATCTTAATTTACAGATCTACTCCGATCTAGATTTCTGATTGACAATCAGAGTGCGGATCTGGAAAGATCTGATCAGATGAGTAAGGATGGATATTCAGATCATTTCAAGAGCTATCGGATCAGCTGAGATTTATGCAAATCAATCTTAACCGTTGAAATTTTCATTCGCGGATCTACTGCGATCCAGATTTCTGATTGAAAATCCGAAGGTGGATCTGGATAGATCTGATCAAATTGAGTAGAGATCAACATTTGGATCGTATCAGAAGTCGTCTGATTGGCTTTGATTTTTTGTGAGTTATGTCAACCGTTGATATTTTAATTCGTCAATCTACTATGAGCCAGAGCTCGGATTGACAATCTGAGGGTAGATTCAGATAGATCTGATCCAATTGAATAAGGATTAACACGGATCGCATCAGAAGCCATCTGATTGGCTGAGATTTATGCAAATCAATCGTAGCCGTTGAAAGCTTGATTTAATCCAGACCTCTGATCCAAAATCTATGGGTGGATTTGGAAAGATCTAATCCAAGTTTGTAAGGTGATGATTGGCTGAGATATGGGAGAATTTATTTTAGCTATTAATTGCATTTGTATTTGGATCAATAGATTTTAAATTGATTTAATTAGGCTTTTGATTCTGAGATAAATCTGGATCGTTAGATATGACTCAAAAGATTAAATCAAAATCGTTGGTTTTAAGTTCAATCTGAGCCATTAGATCAAAAGATCAAATCGAAACTGTTGGGTTTAAATTTAATCTAGCTGTCAATCCTTACCTGTGATTAGATCATATCCGTTGAGACTTAAATTTAATCTTGACCGTTGATTATACTTTGGTAGAATTGGATCGTTCGATCCAATGAAAATCTTCTTTCGCTTGTGACAAAGACAAACAGTGTTTGCCGTTCGTCCGCTGCCCGCTTTCCCGTCAGCCGTCTGCCATCCGCCGTCCGTCGTCTGCCGCTCGCATGCTCCGGCTGCCGAAGACTCCACGCATCTCGTCAGAACAGTGGCCGGAGGATGGTGGTGATTTGATACCGGATGCAGTCGAATGAGCGAGTTTCGTCCGAAACAGGGGGTGAAAACAGGGTCGCCAAAAAACTTTCGATTCTGGCAATCCGTACGTCGGATGGGCAGATCCTCATAAAATCCGGTTTTCAAATACGAATAGGAGACGTAGCTGGAGTTTCGATGTGATCAGACAGCTGGATGATGTGCTTGCCGAAGAAATCGAAAGTATCTGCGGCTGGAAAAGTAGAAGCAAGGATTGCCCGAAAACTGTTCGGTTCCAGCGATCCGGCCGTCAGATGGCCGGATAGTTCTGTCTATCGGTGCGAACACCTGAGGAGAAGTTGTGGACGCGATTTGGTTTTGATCAGATGGTTAGATGCTGAGTTCTATGAGATTGCAGCTTGAGGCTTCTGTTTTGCAGGTATTTTGGCGACTGTTCTTGAAGCGGCGGCAGAAAACAAGATGGTTTATGCAATTTCTGCCCTGGAGACAAGCTCAGTGGCAAGTAGCACAGATTGCAATTCTTCTTATAAAATTTTTTTTTTTAGAATGTATCCATCTTTGAAGCTTCTGAATTTCTGAGTTTATCTTTTGGATTAAACTTACTCTTGCTACAACCCCCTTCTCAATTTCGCCGGATCAGTTTTGACAGTCAATCTGTTTCCATTATTTTCACGATCTTCTTTCAATATCGAATTTTCCTTGCATTTGTCCTTCGCAGCTTTGATGTTATAATTTTACCAAGCCTGTGTCGTTGATTTCAAATTTTTGTAATGCAGATTCTTATAGAGTATACCCATTGCTGAGTTGAGACGATACTAATTTTGCCAATCAAATATTAGGAATATAATTCTGAATTGAGTAAAGTCCTTTGCTCTAATCAGATTTATCTCCAGCAGCTGTTCTTTTTTTGCATTGAATCCTTAGTAAGGATAAGGATTTTATCCCCAACAAGAGTGAGATTTATTTAACCTCCTGTAGAAGATTAAGGTTCTGCGAATAAGATTTATTCCTGGCGATTTTGCAGATTTTAGAGAATCCTTAATAAGGATTTTATCCCCAATAGGATTTATTCATCCTTCCGTAGAAGATTAAAATCCTGTCTTCAGAACAGCTTTCTTCCTTCAGCCTTCTACAATTTTGAACTTTGAATTTGGAAGCAGCCTTTTGCAGTCTATGTGTAATTCGCAGCGAGTCAAACTTTCTTGAATCCTTTACCAGAATTTGTTTCTAGGATTTGTGAAATTCCCAGTGGAAATTCATACAGACATCAGCCTTTTAATTATTTGTCCTTTTTTTTGCCGAACCTGGTCTGTAGATTAGCTTTGTTGTATACAATTCCAGCCGTGACTATACAAGCAGCTTCTTTTTGTACGAAATTTCCAGCCGAGCCTATCTTCACCAATTATTTCATCTTCTATATTTCCAGTCATTTATTCATCTCTCCATGAGAGGGGTGTTTATTTTGAAATTGTCTCTCTATTATTTATTTCAGAATTGTCTTTTCATTAGGGGTGCTTATTTCGAAGTTATCTCTCCATATTTATTTCAAAATTATCTACTTCATCGTTGGGGTATTTATTTTGGAATTATCTTCTTCACCACTTCTCCACGATCAGTATTTATCTCTTGCCGTGTTTAGCTGTCTACTATTTTGTTACGTTGCCATGACACGCATGGCTTCACGTTTCCCCCCTTTTTTTTATATTAAATACATGATCCAATTTGCTATTTTCAATTGGCTTAACGTTACCTCTCCAATTTGCTATTTTCAATTCACATAACACATCTACATATGGCACTGGTTTTGCGATTTTGACCAAACAAAATAGCTACACAATTTGGTAATGTGCAATTTTGACCCAACATGATTCTACTCAATTATAATTTTGACTCATTCTTCAATTCTCTTTGGACACTATTTTTAATAAGTCAAAATCAAACCTTTTGGTCAAAATTAAATTGTTATGCGACTTGAATTAATTAATTAAGAACTAATTAATTAATAATTAGTTAATTAATTTTTTTATTTTTTATTTTTTTTTGCCATCAACAAATGGTAAAAGAATTTTGAACTACCTAAACAACAAAGAGAAGCTTTGAGTTAAAGTTAGCATGGCTAAGTATGGAAAAATTAAGCTAGGAACCCCTAGAATTTTTAAAAGAACTAGCCCGGCTTGCAAAAGACTCATTCAAGATCTTGATACTATTAAACCTTACATCACCAAAGGTAGTGGAAGAAATCTTCATGATGAGTAAACTATGAAGGGGGTGAAGGATGATATTTGGGTTTCGAAAACAGGTACAAATAGCCTCTCTTACAAAATCCATATATAATACTCTTCTTTTGAAAAATGATATGCAGGTGGAGGAAGATAAAAACTGAAAGACGCTTTGGAATTTGCACACTACAACTAAAATCAAAACCTTTCGATGGAAGCTACTCCATAAGCGACTTTCGACCTTTGATAGGCTTCATAGATTTGGCTTGAAGGATGATGCTAAATGCATTCTTTGCAACATGGAGGAGGAAACAGTTGAGAATATCTTCCACAAATGTGATTACACTTTAGAACTGTGGAGAAACCACCTACTAAATCTGAAGAGCTGCAACCTAAACATAGGATCATGGAGAACATAAGCTTGGCTAAAGCTAGGTAAGGATGCTACATTGAAATCTCAGACACTAACATTGACAACTTTTTGGCAGGTATGGAAAAGGCAAGGAATGTGAGAACCTTCAAAGGGGAGAAAATAAGCCCAGCTTGGACAAGCAAAGAAGCAATTTCAGAATACATAGTAAACTATGAGACTCTAACAAAAGAAATAAAAAGCAAAAGTAAGAAAGAAATCCATTCAAGCTGCAAATGGGAAAAGCCAAAGATTAATCAAATTAAAGTTAACACTGATGGTGCTCGGGATTATAAGACTAAGAAGGCCGGAATTGGATATATAGCGAGAGATTGCAAGGGGGAGATCATTATTGCTGCTTCAGCATTTCACCAAAGCAACTCTGTGCTCTATTCTGAAATCTTGGCTATCAAAAATGCGATGGCTTATCTTCCACTCAAATCAGTGGAAGATACTCGTACCCACCATTGGAGATAACAGAAATGCTCAAAGAAATAGAGTTTATGGGGGTGGGGCAACAATAGATTTGACTTTAACTATGTCAGTAGACAATGTAATAGAGTAGCTATTTGGCTTGCTGTTAAAGCCAAAAATTCTATGCAATTTGATGTATGGTTTGAGAATTGGCCTTCGGTGTTAAGAAGTTGATGCTTTTGGACTTGGTTACTTAAGTTTTAATAAAATGCTTTGTTTGAAAAGAAAAAACAATGTAACATCTACGACAAGATTTTGTAAGCATAATCCCACATGGTTGCGTGTGACGCGAAGGGAGCAGCGCAGATTGTATAAGAGGCATGGCAGCTGCCTTAGCAATTTACTTACATGTACGGAGTCTACGAGTGATCATGAAGGCTTGTGACTTGGATAAGCAATCTCCATTGCACCTAGGAGAACCGCTGGTCTACCATCTCCCCAAGTGGGAGAATGGGCATCATAATTTGTGGTAGTGGGGTACGCGCTCGCGCGATCCTGTCCAGCACTAATCTTGAATTTTTATTTCTTTGCCAAGGGATTTACGCCCCGTTTGGCCTAGCTTCTAGACCTGCTTATGGCTTTGCGGCCAGCAGAAATTAAGAAGCTGAGGCGTTTGACCCTTCAGCTTCTCTATTCCAACCCACAAATCAGCTGCTTCTCTGAGAAGCAAGGGTGAAGCTACTTCTTTGGCCCCCCACCTACTTATGCTCAATAACCTTATATGTAATAATAATTTTTTAATAGTATAACTCATAATATTTTTAATAAATATTTTAATTATAGTTAACTATAAATTTAATCATATAAATTTTATCTTAATAATTTTTTAATAAAAAATTATTTATTGTAAATAGAATAATCTAACATAGTTGTGCATCCAAACACCCTCAAACTTTTTTACTAGCATCCTTTCAACCAGCACTTTTTCAACCAACAAAAGCTAGAAACAGAAGCTGGGCCAAACGGAGCCTTAGTCGGGAAGAGATTCAAGATCTTATGTTCTTTCTTGTTCGATCGCTTCCGTGGTTTGGTATTGGATTCTCTCACCTCTTTTAAGTTTTGTTGATTCATTCAAAAATGTTGATTTCATTTTTCCTAGCAACAGTACTCTTGTCGAGATAAACTTTTGCATGCTAGTTGTTTGAGTGGATGGGATTTTTTTGGCTATCCGATTACATTTTTGAGTAGTAAAACCCTTTACTTGATTACTTCGAAATTCAAACGCCCTTCTTCAGTAATTCATTATCCTTTTTTTTTTGTTTCGTTTAAAGTAATTCATTATCCTTATAGTGTGATTTGTAATCGTGACGCACAAATACGTGTGTCAGTCGCCATTACCTGTGCAATCTTCTCTTCTGATTAACTAGTGGTTAAATTCTGTGAATTGTTCACATGGTAGAGTTAATTTGTAGTTTTTTTTTAGCTCTGATGAATTTATGCCTGAGTTGCCTGCTCCACAGTTCTAAATCATCTGAATTAGACAGCGATTTGGAGAAGAGAGCTCAACATATCCAGCCGATGAGGAGGCCACTTGTTTTCACTACAATATTTGACGATACATTATGCTGTTATACAAGACTCAGGCGGCATCTATCTGCTTCTTGCTACCACTAGGATACCAAAAATTGAATGAGATATTCTTGCTGGAGGAATTCATGGAGCAGGGAGGCCAGTTTTAGAGGATGTATATGAGATTGTAGACTATCTTAATAACAAATAATTCTCCTTCTATGGCCAGGTAGATATTGTTCATACTTGTATTGCTACACAATAACCTGATGCCAAGGGGTAGATTCACTTATGCTCTCCTGATAGTCAGAGAACTCATGCATTGCAATTGAATGCTATGAATGAAATCTAAATTGTTCTTAAAACAATGTGAGATCTTCTTTGGTTTCTTCCCTATCCAACTTCACTTTGGCCCACTCTTCATCTCCACTCTCTTCTCTTATTGATGAAGCATGCTACCTTATTCTCAAAGTCATCATTGATAAAAGAAAAGTTTTATAGCTCCTTCATATCACATCCCATATAATAATATAATTATTTTTAAACTTTCAAATTTGAATAATTAGCATCATCACTCTCATCATGAGTTTTTTTTATTTACCTAAGAAAATATTATATAGTTTTATGAGTGTTCTCATTAAAGAAAATGATAGATCCCCCTATACTCTTAGAATAGCTCAATGCTCTAGGTGTGCTCCACATAAATAATAATAATAATACAAATATCTCCTAGAGAGACAAAGTGCCAAAAGTAATTAAATTAAGGGGCAAATAGAGTAGAAATTATAGGGAGGTTCTCTTCCTAAATATTTTAAGGAAATTCCTGCACTGCTTCTATGACCTTGCGTTTCTTCCTCGTCACGGTGCTTCAATGACCGGATGTTTCCTTGTTACGGTCTCTCTCTGACCGAACAAACTTCTACGCTGCAGTATCCTTGACCGACAGCGGCTTCTTCTTCAGGAAACCCTTATCACACTTCTCCTTCACGCCGGCGACTCCCTCCCAGCTCTGATACCAACTTGTTAGAAAGGAATTAGGAATCGTCGGGAACGAGTACAACTGGATTGGAGTGAAAAACTAGAACTCGTTGATTTCAAATGAAATAGGGTGTACATATTTATAGGGATTATATGTCCCTTGGAATACTTGTAATTAAATGCATAAAGATAAATAACAGGTTAGATACATTTGCCTATAATAATATCCACAAAAAATGAAGTGTCTAAACATATCTTCTTGAAGTTCTCTCGCACCCTTTGACTTAGTAGAATTCAAGTTTTACTTTTCAACATTCCCCCTAAAACTTGAAATTCCTCTTTGGATCTTCATCTAGGTCTTCGTCTCAGTCTTCTTCTGGGTCTTCATCAAGGTCTTCGTCTGGGTCTTCGTCTAGTTCTTTATTTAGACTCATCTTCATCTGAGTCCTTTGTTTGGGTCCTCGTCTTTGCACTCTTTTCCTTCTTTACTTGTGACAATAGCGGATCTCTTCTCGATTTTTCAGCAGATCTTCTCTCAATTTCCTTACTTTCTTTTTTCTCTCATTTTCTCTCTCACACTTATTTATCTTTTTCCTCAATTAATTTTTCTCGCACAGCTATTATGGAATTCTCTCTTACCTTACAGGTCATCTTCCTCTCTTGACTACACGGCTCTCCTTTTATGGCGAGGATGAGGATTTTGAAGGCTATCTTTGGCTTCCTCCTTAATGACGCTGCAGGTACGTGAATTAAAAGATGTGATGTAGGGTTCCTTCCTTCTCATCGAGTTTTCTCCTCTCGACGTATCTCTTTTTCAATGTCGCGATTCTTCCCTTAACCCCAGTTTTCTCTACGCTAAGGTGCCTCGTTGACCTTGCGTTTCTTCCTCGTCACAGTGCTACGATAACCGGACGTTTCCTTATTACGGTCTCTCTCTAATCGAACAAACTTCTACGCCGCAGTATCCTTGACCGACAGCAGCTTCTTCTTCAGGAAACCCTTATCACACTTCTCCTTCATGCCGGCGACTCCCCCCTAGCTCTGATACCAACTTGTTAGAAATGAATTAGGAATCGCCGGGAACGAGTACAACTGGATTAGAGTGAAAAACTAGAAGTTGTTGATTTCAAATGAAATAGGGTATACATATTTATAGGGATTATATGTCTGCTTGACTGAGAAGAAGTGGATTCACCTTTAATAGTTATTTCTGTCTTAACTTTTGGCCTAATAATGTTTAATGTATTTATTTTTATTATTTATCGTATTGTGCACCAAAAGTTAATGCTGTCTGAATTTCGTGCCATCTGCATCATTACTTGGATGAGATAGGTGTACATTTAAGTGAAAGGAGACAATGTAGCAGCTTTGGCTTTTTGCATTGCATGAGGTTAGAGCAGTAGAGTTTAGCTCCTTACAAAATGGAACAGTGCAAGGGACGGATGCATAAGAGCTTGAGTGGTTAGGGTTAAATATAGGGCTTAGTTGATTATAACAACGAAGACATGGTAGACATTGAAACCAGATGAGGTTGCTTCCAGTATCCAGCACCAAGTCCATCTCTTGTGGTGGCGTTCCAATGGCTACATGAATCAAGTACTCTATGGTCATTGGAAATCCAGATACCACAGGGAGGTGCAAACTTTTAGAGACGCTTCTCTTGAGAATTGGAATCTCGATTGAACTGCGTTGATGATGGCTGCTGCATGTTGCAAGAAAGCACAAAAAGAAGATTAGAAATTTTAGGATCGGAGTCATTGAGGAAAAGAGTCGTCTAGGCTTTCGTTTGAAGCTACTCTGATCTAAACTTACGGTTGAAGCTTACTGAGAGTTAGTTGGTGTATTTATAAGTGAAGGAAGGATTAGTGTGTGATTAATTAATTAACTTAAGCTTCATTGTTGTGTTGATAAATCTGAGATGCCGTTTGCTATACATCAATTTCATCATTTAATGCCGTTTGTTCTACATCAATTTCAGCATTTAATGGTGGTTTGAAAAAATTTACAACTTGCCTAGCTGAGGAGAGAGGAAGAGTTTCTTCACTTTTAATAGTTATTTACTTTTAGCATGTACCAAAAAGTCAAACATTTCTTTCTAAATTTATTATTACTTAATATATGAACATTAACAAAACTGAGTGGTGCTTAGTGAGAAGATGGTTTAACGTGACGGGCCCAAAAAGTCAAAACATCTCTTTTCTAAGCTTCATTTAATGGTGTTTACTTAATATATGGACGTCAGCGTCTTAACCTTGGACAAACAAGGAAGGGCAGAACAAACACCAGCGAGGTAGGGATGCATCTCTTGATTGCATTTTCCGGAGATCCTGCGGGCGTTTTAGCAATTTACATTCCTTCGAGGACAATTTACATTCCTCTCCACCAACCTTAACACTTGCCTCACTTTCTTGTTCCTAGGATCCCACAGTTAACCCATGCTCGCGCTCAGATCCAGCGGTCCCATCTGCACCATGTCGACTCCTTGGACGGCGGCAATTGCCTCGATCTCTAGCAACATTGTTGTAATGGAACTACGAGAAGACCAAGTTATAATTGCAAGCATTTTAGCTTTCTTTATAAGAGATGTATTTATTGATCAATATTGATCACACACGTACATATACCCGCTAATGACATGCATCCTGCACAAAGCCCACCCGTGCAGCTTTCGTGTCAAAAATAACCCTAATTCCTTGGAGGAATAAATTGCCGATCACACATGTATCACCTGTAGACTTGTTGATGACGACACAATATATCCCATCTCTTCTTCTATCAAAAAATTTGGTATCGTTACAGTTGACCCACTCCGTCGCCCAAGTCCGAGAACACCAGCGGCAGTGTTAAATGAGACTGTATTATTATAGCTACAACCCACTACGATATGTGGTAGACGAAGGCCATTATCAAAAGTAATAGTTTCTGTAGCCAAATCACCAATCGTGGAAGAGTTATCATTATAACTTGCTTTATAGGAACAGCTTTGGCGTTTTGCATTGCATGATACTCGAGCAATAGAATTTAGATGCTCACAATGTGGAACAGTGCAGGGGACGGATGTGTAAGAGCTTGAGTGGTCGGGGTTAAATGTAGGGCTTAGTTGATTATAACAACCAAGACATGGTAGACATTGAAACCAAATGAGGTTGCTTCCAGTGTCAAGCACCAAGTCCATCTTTTTGGGTGGTGTTCCAATGGCTACACGGATGAAGTACTCTATGACCATCGGATATCCAAATACCACAGGTATGCGCAATTGATTAGGATTCACGCTTCTTCCAAGAATCAGTAGCTCAACTGAAGTGTGTTGTTGGCTGTTGCATGATGCGAGAAAACACAAAAAAAAGATGAGATTTTTTAAGAGTAGAGCCATTGAGAAAGAGAGTGGTAGAGGCTTTCTCTTGAAGCCTACAGAGAGCTTGTTGCTGTTGAAGCTTACACATAATTTGTAGCTGTATTTATAAGTGAAGGAAGGATTAGGTCAAGATTAATTAAGTTAAAGATTCATTGTTATGTTAATAAAATCCCAGATGTTGTTTGTTAAATTTCATTTTCACTTTGGTATGTAATGCCGCTTTAAAAAACATTTAGCCAAAGTAAACTGAGAGGGAGGAGCTGTTTCGCTTTTAATATTCATTCCTCTCTTAGCTTTTGGCATTAGAAAGTTTAATACACAAGTTAAGGTTAGGCAATTTTGCACTGTTTATCGATTGCAATATTTGCATGAGTCACTAATGTTTGAATTTGATGCCATGAATTGTTGCTTATTTAAGTTAAAGGAAACCGAGCAGAGCAATATTCAGTATGCCACATACTTGTCATATTGAATGCTATAATCACCCATTTGCAGGTGGATGCCTGATTTTCTTTTCCTGGCATCACTTTTATAAAAGAAGTTAACGAAAACCTCTCCTATGTTGTACTTGCAAGTTGAAGCCACATTGTCCTTTTGTATCTTATACTATTTGTCAACAAACTGACTCTTGTGCTTATGTTTTAATACAAATTTGTTTTATGTTATTAAAGGTAAAAGTGTTAATTTATTTTGAGTTCCTGCTTTCTTAATAAAACATCCTCATCAACAATATGATATTCTTTGCAGAGTCTCAAGATTGGAGTCTCAAGGGGGAGAGAGATGGTGAACAAGAGTCTCTGAACATTTAGTGAAGTAGAAAAGACTATTACTTAAAACCCAGCAGTATTGCTTTACACCATAGCCTTCTTGATCCTGCTGTTCCTGCTAGTTCTGAGTGGACAGAATATTAGGTTATCTGCCAAAGAAAGTCGTAAAAGCAACAACCAAATATTCAGTTAACTTCCCTACCTTTTTGTCTAGAAGATTATGAAATTACAAGTATCCTATTTATTATGAGAAAAACAATGTACATGGAAAATCTATTTACATCTATAAGAGTTACATAGGAAATGTGTATGGTTGTCATCAAGATTATGTTATATTATAGCTTCCATTTAAAACAAATTGCAATGTCAACTCATGCATGTAAAATCTATTTGCATTTATAAGAGTTGCATAGTAAAAAAAACTTGAGCCTCAAAGTTGCAGTAATTGAAGGCAATTTTTATTGGTGTGTATTAATGCATAAGATAACGACTCGAGTTATCTAATATGCAGTATTGTAATTAATGTTATTAATTGAATTTAAAACTCCACCTTGAATTGCTAGGACGTTTAATCCCTAAACTTGTATAAATTTGTAAGTAAACATGTAGCATTCTCAAGAGTAGAATTCATTTGTTATAGTTAAAGATATTGTGCATTCTAGACATGGCTACGACCAAGATTATGCTATGCAGCTTCAACATTATAATTGTATTGGCGATGTCCACCTTGATATTCCCAATGATAGCAAGAGAGATCCCTACCACATCTGCGTCACCAGAGTCGGCTCCTGCACCAAGTTAGTAATATTGTCTCATATATTCCTTATTTTATATATAACTATTTATATATTAGTTATAATTTCTCTTGTCTTCTTCTTTCTTTTCAGGTTATAAGAAATTTGATCCGTTCTATGTTGACTTTCATCGCGGTTGTTATTTTGATGGCTGCACTCAAATTGATGGTTATGAAACAGAATATACTGTATAGCAATACAAGTATCATTCAATTATTGAATAATTGAACATCTTGTCTTCACAATAATAAAATAAGTTTGAATTTTTTTTAAGGAAAAAAAGAGATTTTTTTAAGAATTTAATGCTAATTTTAATTTTATAATAAATGAGACTTTCTATATAATAAAACAAAATGATCCTTTGATAAGTTACATACCTATATAGATGTATATGCTCCCCAATCAAATCACAATTAGTTTATGATATTATGATAACACTTTTTTTTAACATATATGTCATTTAGAATTTTATTAATATAAATTTGATTATGACGTTTTAATTTTTTTCTTCTAAATTTCAACTAAAAGACTACTTTCTAGTCACACATCTGATGCTACATGTAACTTCGATAATTAACTCGTACGCCAATGAAGGAAACCGTGCTGACTCGAGTTCACCGGCTTTCTCTGACACACCGATTTTAACCAGTGACTTGTTCTTAGATGCAGTCGGATTTGACAAAAAGGTCTTTCTGGCTTGACTCAATTCGTTGAATACCTTGACTCGTCTCACACACTCCTATGATTCATCCCTTTCACTGTATTTACTTAGACAGATAGAAAATACAAAGGAAAAAAAAAAGAATAAAAGAAGGAAAACATAGATGAATCTAATATATTTGTTGACGGCAAAAAATATAATTAATTAATTGATTAACTCTTACTTATCTATGTCATGCACCGTCATATATTGGTCAAAATTATGAATTTTGACCATAATAATGCAACATGAAAATATTAAAAAAAAAGAAAAAAATATATAAAAAAATATAATAGAGAGAATTGCATGAAAATGTGCCTCAAAGAGGAAAGATAGTGAACCAGAGTCACTGAACATTTACATAGTGTTTACTAGAAGAGAAATACGATGGAAAAGAAAGAAAACTTGGTTTTCCTTGGTTTACCGACACGAACAGAAAAGCTGGAGAGGAAAATCGATGGAAAGTGAGACACTTTTCCCTAGTTTCATGATCTGCCTGAATCGGGCCGAAAACGAAAAAAAAGAACGCCCACCTCTCGTCGTTCCTTGCCATTCGCGTCCGCCTCTCGTCCCTGCCATCGCCGGGGCCGCTCGCATCCACCTCTCATCCCTGCAGTCGCTGGGGCCGCTCACGTTCGCCTCTCGTCCCCGCCATTCGCGTCTGCCTCCCTCCCATCAACGGAGACGAAGACGAGGCCACTCGCCTCTCGCCCCTGCCATTCGTGTCTGCTTCCCTGTCGTCGACTGTGACGAAGACGAGGCCACCCGCCTCTCGTCCTGTCATTTGCGTCTGCCTCCTTGCCGTCAACAGAGATGAAGACGAGGTCGCTCGCCTCTCATCCCTACCGTTCGCATCTGCCTCCCTGCCGTCGATGGAGACGAAGACAAAGTCCTTCCTGCGTTCATGTCCACATCGTCGTCAGACTCATGCATCTCTTGATTGCATTTTCCGGAGATCCTGCGGGCGTTTTAGCAATTTACATTCCTTCGAGGACAATTGTTGGGTAGGAATTGGAAAATGATGCATCTCTTGATTGCACTTATCGTATTGGTCGATTCTTCTGTCTGTACTGGGCAAAACCAGCGGAATCGTGCTCGGCATTCTCTAACTAAGCCCCAATTGATTTCTCACTAGCTGTGATTTACTTCTACTCTTTGTTTTGTGCACAATTTCTTGGCCGGGAGTGACACTCTGATACGAGGCAACCAAGTCAAATCATGTCAATTGATCACTAGCTTGTCCCTGCAAGCAATTTTCTTGTTCTAGATTTTAGTCCTCATCGCAGAGTCTTGCTAGCTTCTAATCGTCTCGCTGATTCCGCAACTTGTTAATTAGGTAATTGGGATTACAATAAGTCTTGAAATGAGGAAACACCAATTTGATTTATTTGTCCTCGAGTTAATTTGATTCACATAAATAATAAAGTTAAAATCAATTTTGACTACAAAGAAAATTAGAGATATAAAAAAAAATTAAAAGAAAATAGCAAAAAAAAAAGGAAAGGAGAAAATATGATATGGAATAAGTGTCACATATAAAAAAAAAGAGAAAAAGAAAAAATTAATGAGCGCATGACTCAATTAAGTAAAATAAATTCAAATCATCTAAATCAAATCAATTAAACCAAATTAATTTGAGCTAAATAAGGAAATTGATAAAAATTGGAAACACAAAATAAATAAATTAATTATGTAGTGTGTGAGCTTTTATATAAAGGAAAGGAAATTTGGCAAAGAAGGAATTGGATTATCAAATATCCAAATAATAAAAAAAAAGAGAAAAGAGAAATATGGAATGATGCCAAATTTGAATTTTTGAATCGTGAATTTCAATCACGATTTTGAAATAAGTCCTACTTTATAAAGGGGAATGAGGAACTCGCTCTATGTGCGAGGCAAAACAAAAATAGCAACAAAGAAAATCAAATCAAATAAGAGGCTAAAAAAAATCAACATGAAGCGTGAAGCAGCAAATCGAGAAAATTTAAAATCAAATCAAATTAATAAAATAAATTAAATTGTTGGTGTCGGATATAAAAAGAGGGTCTCGGCTCCAAATAAGGGGGTCTGGGCTAATAAAAGGAGGGGGCAGCGACAAGAAATTATGTTACAAAGGCCGAAAGCAAAAAAAATAAAGAGAAGTAGGGAGAGCACTCGGCAAAGAGAGCCAAAGAAAAATTGAGAAAAGAGGGAGGCTCTATTTGCATGAGTCTCGGCAAAGGAGAAGAGGGGAGTACGATATTGGATTTATATCCAAATTATTTTCTGGAATTTTTATATTCTCTAACAGTTCTTGGGATCCTTATATCTCTCAAAATTATTTTTTGGGATTTTTATATCTTCTAATTTCCTAGGATCTCTATATCCCTCAAAATTATTTCTTGGAATTTTTATATCCTTTAACATTTCTGGGATCTTTATATCCCTCAAATTATTTCCTGGGATCTTTATATCTCGTAACGTTCCTAGGATCTTTATATCCCTAAAAATTATTTCATGGGATTTTATATCTCGTAACGTTCCTGGGATCTTTATATCCCTCAAAATTATTTCCTAGGATTTTTATATCCTGTAACATTTCTGGGATCTTTATACCCTTCAAAATTATTTCTTGAGATTTTATATCCTGTAACGTTTCTGGAATCTCTATATCCCTTAAATTATTCCTGGGATTTATATCCCCTAAATTATTCCCGGGATTTTTATCCCCAAATTATTTCTGAAAATTTTATCCCTAAATTATTCTTAGGATTATTATCCTAAATCTATATGGGATTTTATCCCAAACCTCTTGTGCTAGCATTTTATATCCTAAAAATTATGCAAGGATTTCTATATCCTAATCTATGAAAGGATTTCTATATCCTATTGATTGAAGAGGATTTTTATCTTATTTACCTGGAATCAGAGTTTATCTCGGAGGAAAGTAGAAGGATGTATTGGCGCTGCAAATGGCGAAAGAACATGAAAATAAAAAATAATCAAAGAGAAATCTATGAAGTTAAGGAAATTTCTCTTAAAGCAAAGCTTGGGAACTTGCAAGAAAATTAAAGTTTTCTTGTTCTTTTAAACGGCGCTGCAGACAACAAGCGTTATAAAAATAGCAGCAGTAAAAATAAATAAATAAATAAATGATGAATGATGTGGTAAATTGAAGAACAAGTGGAAAATAGAAGGATAAGTTTTGATTTCATTTCACACAAAATTAAATCCGAGAGTTATCTTGACAAAGAAAAGTAATGATAAAAAATTGTGTGCATGAAATAAAGAGGATGAAAATTTCACGACAGAAAATCACTTGGACACTTACTAATTACCTGGGCAAAGAACACGAGAAATCAGACGTTGACAGCAATAAAAATTTTACTGTCGTGACTCTGAAGACAACAAAGGGAGATAAGGAAGAGGCAACGAGGAAGACATAAAAGAATTGACGAGAAGAAAGATTCCCTGCTGGGTAAAGAAGGTGAAGACTTTCACCTGGACAGTGATGATAAAATTGAATGTAGAAAATTGAAAGAGAAAATTTGCTAGATTTGCTGATTATCCGCACCTAAGGGGTTTTAATCTAAGAATTTTCATTTCTCATCACTGCCATCGCTGCACAATTTGCAGCGATTTCCTCACCACAATTCATCACTTGGAATTGTAATAGCTGAATCATCTTTATGCCACCACTCAAATTGTAGCAGCCGGACCACTACATCCTCCAACCATCTCCCTTGGGGTTCAAGTCTAGTAGCGGAGTCATAGTCTCCACTGCAGGTCTCGCCGATGATGACTGCTTCAACACCAACCAAACTAGCTGGCAGACTTAATTCTCAGTCGCCATAAGTGTCTGCACCGCCCCTTTCCCACTAAGGCATCGTCATCCCTCTTCCTTCGCCAATGTCCCGCTAAGCGAAAGCAGCATGACCCATTCTCCTTTCTCGTCCGCCGAAGGCCTAAATTCCGTCTCCCCTTCTCCTTCAACGAGCTCAGCCCGACGACTCCATCGCGGCCTCATCAGTTACTCGCCGAAGGCAAAGGATGGTGTACAGGGAAGGGAAAGAGCAGCTTTACTCTTTCACGCTAAAATAAAAATAATAATAATGAATAAATAAATAAATAAATAAAATTAAATAAATAATAATAATAATGTATAGCTGGCCTAATCTCTCACTAATACGGCATTACCTCTTCTCCCTCTGACACATAAATAACGAGGCGCACGGAGGGTTCTTTTATAGAAAACAAAATAATAAAATAATAAAAATAAATAAATTGATGTCGCGAGTGAAGATTTAAATTTTCCTAAACGTCACTCCGAAGTATTTGAATACTGAAAACCTTGGCGTATCATGATGAAATATTATTTGGGAGGTGGGTATATCGACGTTTAACGTCAGGGCGTAGTTCCTCAATGTGACGTTGCGTTCGTTAAGACTGAAGTATTTTAAAAAAATTAAAAATTAAAATATCCAATAAGCCGCAAAGGCCGGATATTTCTCAAAATTAAATATCCATTAAGCCGCTAAGGCAAAATATTTTTACAGAAAAATTTAAATATCCAATAAACCGTCGAGACTAGATATTTCACAAAATTAAAATACCCAATAAGTCATAAAGGCCGGGTATTTTCCCAAATCAAATCCAAATGCTCATAAGCCATTAAGGCCGAGCATAAATCAAAATCCAAGAGCTCATAAGCCATCAAGGCTGAGCACTTCAAATCCAAGATACTCACAAGCTGTCGAGGCCGAGTATAAATCAAATCCAAATACTCATAAGCTATTGAAGCCGAGTACTTATCAAATTCAAATACTCACAAGCTATTGGAGCCGAGCACAAATCAAATCCAAAATACTCATGAGCTATGGAGCCGAGTACAAATCAAATTCAAATGCTCACAAGCCATTAAGGCTGAGCACAAATCAAGTTCAAATGCTCAAAAGCCATTAAGATCGAGCTCATATGAAATCTAATACTCACAAGTCATGAAGACCGAGTATATGCTAAACTCAAATGCTCACAAGTCAAGACCGAGTATAAATCAAATCCAATTGTTTATAAGCCGTCAAGGCTGAATATTCAAATTTTAAGTTATTCATGAGCCATGTATTGATATGACATTTATAAAAAAATATTTTTTTGCCCTTCAATTTATGGAATGTAGTTTACTATATAGATCTCTTAATCAAAGGTGTCTTGATTTCAGGGGTAATTAACAATGAGCGCTTGCGCTCATTGGAAGCCATAACCCATTAAACAAAAAGCCTTATTAATTTAAGATAAATTTAATAAAGGTCATATTACATTTTCAATGTAACACTTTTTGACCCCACAATGGTCTTAACCTATGGAGCTTTTCTCCTCTTCTGATTCTCATCCCTCGTCTCTGATTTCTGTACTACTAAATTTCGTGATTCCTTCAGATCTATTCAAGCTATAGTGTACAAGAGTACCTTCACTTCATGTTATAACTGGTCTGAACAAATCATCAAAAATTTGGTGAAGGGAGTAGGGGCATTCTTCCTAAGTTTTCTTAGAATTTCTTACTGTTAGGGGGGTAGAACTACCTCCTCATGTCTTAGCTCCATGATCGATTTAGAGCTTACCTTAGAAGCTTTATTATACATCAAGGAGAAAAAGGATGTAATAGTAACCTAAGGTAATCAATAGACATGGCCACTTGAACTCCATTATAGTGATGGTACAACTTTTCTCATATTAAATACATGCTAAAAAGAGACTATTCTAGAATACAAAAATTATTTCAAAGGGGATAAGGATTTCTTGCTCATGATCTAGAGCCAAAACATTTACCCCATCTCAATTTGGCTTTAGGATCAATTTGAACCCACCCCTTGTCAAACTCCTAGAGAATTCTTGCTCTAACTCACACCTGACATTCTTCGTTTGAAAGAAAGAAATTGGATTTCAATGTAAAGGGTACTTGGTGAAGAATGGTTGATGAAGGGAAGGAAATGCTTGGGTGGGACTTGGTTGCGACAGAAAACTCAAAGGACCTAAAAGGAAGACGAGATAAAATAAATAACAGAAATCCACATGAGGTTACATATAAATATTCTGAAAAGAAGTTAAACTATTGAGTTAGTTCAAAATTATAATAGTGATCCATGTGATCATGATGTTAACCGTACAATAGAGATAACTTACATGTAGACCACATGATGTAGTACCTTACATGTAGAGATAACTTACATGTGCGCAACTATTTCTCGATGGGTATTTCAATCAAATCTAAAACTCAAGATCTAGATAGGGCTAAATCATAAGTTATTTAATCAGTTAAATGCTAATGCATTCAGCTCAAAGTAATTTAGAATTTATCTAAATGACTAGCTTGTACACAACACAAGTCATTTGAATACCTTAGTGATTAGATCTTAGATCATACTTCACTCTACATCATAATAACTAGGGTATTGATCCACCCTCAACATTATCCCATATATCATTTAGGCACTCAAAAAATAAAGTTATCTTAAACTACTATAAAAAAAATTAAAGGTTTAAGAATTCTTTTTATAAAATAAACTTTTATTTAATGAAATATTATGGGTAATGTTTATCTACTTTGTTAACCGTGAAAGAGTTGTATCTTGACCATAATCTACTTATTATTAAAAATAATTTGTACTTTGGTTTCTAAAAGTATTACTATATCCATACATTATACAAAAAATATTATATGCATTTTATGAATTGATGTATTTTTTTATAGTAGTAGGAGAAAAAGTTACCATCTATAAAATATATTCAAATAAGAAATAATTTTAAATAGCTTTATTTTTCTTCTCACACTAAATATACAGCTTAAATCACTAAAAAAAATTTATTGTAGAGAAACACAAGGACAATTCAATTGTTGAATAATTGAACATCTTGTCATCGTAATAATAAAATAAGTTTATTTTTTTTTATAAAAAAAATGTGTTTAGGACTACCACACTAGACATATGTTCGATGGACATAAAGTTTAAATAATGTATACATTGTATGGAAAAAATTATCGCTCGTTGAGATCATCCCTATTTGCTAAATTATGTTTATTGAATAGAATTATAATGCCGATCAACATGGTGACCATTATAAACTTTTAGGCCAAATTCACTCTCATGCAAAATTTATTTTGTGCAAAGACTATGCATAACAAAAAGTATATAATGCTAAAATATACAAACACTTGTATAGTGTAAATATACATAGAAGCTATGTAAATAGGAGTAAAATGTCAAATTAACTAATCTATGAGGCCAAAGAAAGATCAACATGAACTTGTCAATGCAAAAAAAAAGTGAATGTGTCATAACAAGAATGAATAAAAAAAAATGATAATACATTGGAAGCAAATTAAGTACAACATAGATAGTGTTATCTTTGAGAAAAGAAGATGATAATTATGATGAGGAAGGAGACAATGACAATGTCACCTCAATTACCGTTGTCATCTCTTCTCATAACTAACAAGCTAATAAATTAATAAAAATAATTATAATTTTAGGAAATTTTCCTAAATAGTAATCGTTTCCCTCTTTTTTCACATAATAAGTATTAAAATAAACTTCCACGACTATTTTAATTGTGTTTTTATAAAATTACTTTTCCTATTATAAATGACTTAATTCTTTTGCTTGTGATTTGTGAACCCTAAAAGAGTTTTTTTTTTCACAATTTTGCTTGCTAGTGACCTAGGACTTGAACTTCACTTTATGCTCTTAGTTTAAGTTTTCTTCATGTGGATCTTAGAGAACACTATCCTCCATTGTATTTTTTTTATTTCTTATTTTTATGTTTGCAAGAAAACATTTAATAAGTATTTCACTCCTAGCTTTAAGGGGTTTTGGAAATTTTGAAATGCATCTCAATCATTTTTTTTTTCATCTCAATCTTTATCTTTAGATGTCTTTAGAGGCAACTTTAAAATTTTATATAGACAATAAAATCTTGAAAATGTTGGAGGGATGCAACCATCATTTTGGTCTTGGTTTTGCAGAAAACTAATTTTAATTGATATCATTATGTTTTTTTTTTAAAAAAAATGTGAACTTCATTCAAAGGGAAAAAAAGTATATGTCACATGAAAGCATTACTAGTAATTTTGTAGGTTTTTTCTTGATTTATTTTTGTGATTTAAAGTGTATGAAAATGATCGTTACCAATGGTGTTTTCTTCTTAATATACCATTAATCATCGGATATAATTGACCCTAGGAGCATAGCATCACATGTATGCATTTCGTATAACTTGTTGCCCCTCGAAGGCTTGAACTCATAGAATTACACAAACAAGTAGATATATTTTTGAAGGTAGAATTAATCCAAATGTTGCTTGAAAAACTCCAATGCTATTATAGCAAAGGGAAAAAAGGGCCCAAATATGCGTGGGTTAAACAAGGTACAAAGTATAATGCACAATTGTTACTTGATCCCTTCGATACAAGTCTTAATAAATTGATAGGTGAAGATACACATCTTTACCAAGTTGAATGTGCATTCAACTACTACTAAAATTCAAAATTTAATAGGATTTGAGTTAAAGATAATGTACATGTGACTCAATACGGGCTAGGTAGAATTATATCTTGCTAGGTTGTCTAGTTGAGTTTTGTGTGGTATATCTAAATGATAATTTTCTTGTGGTCATTAGATAAGAATGTGATACATCTATTAAAGGTCTTGAAGAAACTGCAAAACCATTCACTTGTTTATAAACCCTCCAAAATTTTTGGGTTTTTTTTTCTCATTAAGAGATCCTACACCTAGAACATTTGGTTGGGCATGATCAACTGCAAATGAATGCTCCTAAGTTTTATGTCATAGATGAATGGTCTTGTCCCTCATCAATGATGGACCTATAATCATGGCTATTCCATAGACTAATAAAATTATATTTAAAATTCATCTAAAATATTAAATGATCATAGTGCCACTATCGCTTACTGAAGAAGATTGGCTTGGCCAAATTATAATCAAATTGCCTTCATCATGGTAAAGAAGTTTGTCTAACCATGTGCTCCACATTCTCTAATGCCTCCAATTGAGCCATAGTGGTGTGGGCCTAATATGGAAGAATTCATAATAAAGTCATTGGATTTTAAAACATAAACATACACATGACAAAATAATATATTAACTAAGACTAATAAAAAGCTATCTAAATGCATTGCAAATTCTAAATAGCTACACTAATAGTGCATCCTTTGAGATACAAAGGATGACCTTCCATTTTACATCTTGATCTCATCCAAAATCACTAGTCTTAATCATATGTTTCCCATGTTAAATTATTGACTAATGAATGTGGGGTGGAGGCAAGACCCTACACAACCATATATGCTAATTTTATACCAGATGAGACCTTTCTATATAATGAAGCAAAATAAGCCTTTGGTAAAGTGTTGATACCTTCTACATAGATAATCAAATCACTCTTAGTTTAATGGCATCATGATAATACTTTCTAAACATGTATGTCATTTAAAATTTTGCTGATATCAATGGATATTCTTTTATGTTGAGTCACATTGTTATTTCTAAATATAAGGTATAAACTTTTACTTAATATACTGAAAAAATATTTTCATTCACATCATAGTACCCTGCCCAATTAACTTTCTTTTAAATCTCATAGTACTTTCTCAAATAGTTTTTTTTTCTCACAACACAATAGCAAAAGCACTAGCTGGCCAAAAGATCCCTAGGACTTGTTGCCTAAATCTGCAAGACTCAAACCCTAAGTATGAATACAATCTGTAATAATTATTAAAAATATATTAATTGTCATGGTCTATAAAATGTTTAAAATATCAATTGTTAAGTATTAGTGGAATAAATTTGTTGTCTCTTACGCTTAGTATGCCCATGTAATTGTGGACATATATGAATTATAATCCATAGTCAAGCATAAAATAATCAAAGTCATTGCAGTGTCACATGTATAAACTATAATCCAAGCATTCCTGTGAGTTATTTTCTAATATGTTAATATATTAATATTCCAAATTATAACGTTTCACAAAATGAAAGAGAACAGCAAAACCTTTTCATAACAAGAGTTTCACAAATAAGCATCACAGTTCCACAGTTATTACAAGAAACAAACATTTTTCATATTTAAAAGAGTAAAAGCAAGAGTGAAGCATACCGGTGAAGGAAAGCGTGCCGACTCGAGTTCACCGGCTTTCTCTGACACGCCGATGTTAACCACTGACTCGTTCTTGGACGCAGTTGCTAAACATCTAGCGGATTTGACGAAAAAGTCTTTCCGGGTCGACTCAGTACGTTGAAGACCTTGACTCGTCTCACTCGCTCCAGTATGCCTCATCCTTGGGCTTCTCGTCCTCGTGCCCCTCTTCACCGATCTCCGCCTCCGCCTGCCGAAACCGCCATACGTCCTCCACCACTGCCCTGCGGAACAGGCCCACGTCCACTGCCCCAGCCACCATGTGATAGCCCCTCGCCTTCAATTCCTCAGGCGGATCGTGCGGCATAGCGAAACCCCCCAAATAAGGCCCTCCGACGCCGCCTCCTTCCGCCGTAGCGTCAGCGTCTATCCGTTTCTTCCTTGCTCCCAGCACACTCCTCTCCACCTCCCTTAAAACTTGCCTCACTTTCTTGTTCCCAGGATCCCACAGGTAACCCATGCTCGCGCTGAGATCCAGCGGTCCCATCTGCACCACGTCGACTCCTTCGACGGCGGCAATTGCCTCGATCTCCGGCACGGCGTCCACCGATTCGACCTGGCACATCACCAGTATCTCCTCCTCGCAACGGGAGAGGTAGCTATCGTCAAGGCCGTAGGCGGAGGCGCGAACGACGGGGTGGGCGGAGCCTCGGATGCCGCGCGGAGGGAAACGGCAGCAGGCGACGGCGTGCTTGGCTGCAGCGGGGGAATCAACCATGGGGAACATGATGCCCTGAGGACCAATGTCGAGGGCTTTCTTTGCCCAGGTAGCGGAGGGCTCCGGGAGGCGGAGAACCGCCGCGGTACCCGTGGCTGCGAGGGCGCGGAGGCAGGGTACGGCATCGGAGATACCACCGGGGCCGTGCTCCATGTCGACCACCACGTAATCATAGCCGGCGAGGCCGGCAATCTCTGCCATCGTTGGGGAGGCGCTGAGGAGGAAAAGGCCATAGAGGGTCTCTCCAGCTGCGAGTCGGGACTTGAGACTCCTGGAGGAAGTTTCATACTCCGGCGGCGGCGGCGGCGGCGGCGTTCTGCTAGATCGAGTGGTTGAAAGTGAATGGCTTCTGAAAGGAGCGGTGATGGCGGCGAGGGTTTTGTGAGATCGGAGTGCAGGAGTCGACGAGCTTCGGAGGAAATCGGTTTGGTGGGCGAGGAGACAAGGCTTTGCTGTTGCCTTCGGGGCTGTAGCCAGCGCCATAGATACGGTGGCTAGCATTGCTGCCATCTTGCGATTTTCCGATCCGTTCAGGCGGAGAGCGAATACGGCGGCTAGGCATCCATTGAAATGCAAGGGCATCTAAAAGTAATCAGTGGGCCCTACGATTTTTCCTTAAAACTTTTCTAACATTGGAGGTATGTTTTTGGGTGTTCCGATTGGGTAAAAAAAGCATTGCAACCTACGAGAAAATTTTATCCTTCCTAATTAGCCCCCTTTTTAACTTTCAAATTAACCTCTATCGTTTCGAAAAATTACAGTCAGTATCTCCTAGAACTCTATATTTTTAACTAATAATTCTTTTTCAAAATACAGACCTTTAATAGGGAATTCTTGCAAATTAGCCATCATCCAAATTAGAGTCACAGAAAAAAATAAGCGCTCGCTTTAGGAAATTAGGAGCGACGGCCCAGGAGGAACTCCGCTGCAGATTTATATCATGCCACTGTCGACCTTCGCAATCCTTTCTCTCCACTGCGCGCCCTTCTCCCTCAGCTGCCCAAGAATACAAATCTTCGCAAGTCCTTGCCGCTTGCATCGCCTAAAGCCAAAACCATTATCGAAACCTAATGCTAACTTCATCTCCTCTCCTCCGCTGAGGTGGCGGTGCTGCGCGAACCCCGACGGGACTGGGCCAGGCGCGGAGGAAATGTTGTCGGGCATGGTGGAGGAACTTCTGAAAAGGGAGGAGAACAAGGCGCTTCTAGACGGTTTGGAGGAGGCCTCCGCCAGGGTGGAGCGCGCGAGGGAGGAACTCGCGGACATCGAGCGCCAGGAAGCGGACGCCTTGAGAGCCAAGGAGTATGTGCGTCAGCTTCAGAGCCGCGAGGCTGAGGTGAGATTTCCATGTCGCTTTTATGCCCGTTTGCCTCATTGACCAGTACATTATTACGATGGCTTGTGATGCCCATTCTTTCCAATTGATTCTAACGAAAAGTATCTATTGATTTCTATTGCAATTTGTTCTCAGGTAAAATTAGTTAATTCATCTGAGCCTTCAACCCATTTCTTCAAAGAAAGTTTGACATGAATATGGACAATGCTTTGCTATAATCCATGACGATTTTAGTATTAATGCCTCATTAAGTTACTTACAGAATTATCTTATCCGGTTAGTGTGCTCAAGGAACTAATTTCTCCCTTGATGCATGCAATAGATAAGGGTAGTTGACGTAATGTATAATGAAAATCATGGTACTCTTTACATCTATGAGAAAGTATTGTTATTTGTTATCATTTCCAAAGTAAAACTAGAAGAAAATATATAATTCACAAATTAGATATGTCCATTCCATTCTTTTTCTTCAAATGTTCATGTTTCTTTCATACAGCTTCACGTATATACATTTTGTTCTCACCATCTCAGTGGGTATCATAGACATTACTACTAAATAGAAAAGTACAAAGATTTTGAACTTGCCATTTGTGAACTATTTGCATTAACGGGTCTAACCAATTAACAATTAAATTATCTAAATTTAACAATTAATAGTAATTGCAGGCTTGAGACTGTATGTTCATCCATTTTAAGTTGGTCATCTCTTCCTATCTAACAATTGAGTTTCTAGATCAAACGATAAAAAACTATAAAAAGAGAAGTGACCTTCGAGAGCTATGAACAACAAGAAAGCACCATATGTAGATTATACAAATATTTGAGTAATATGCTTACGCATCACCAAAATTAGATGCATAAGGAACAAAGACAAACTAATTTATTTTTTTCCCTGTTGATCTGCACCGTAGTGGATTTAAAGCATTTTTATTTATTTGCTCTATTCAAGGATAAGGTTTGCTTACTCTTGGTATTGGTTTCTTGTTTCAACTAAGATTACAGAATCCCAAAGGGAATTGTTAGAAGCAAGGACAAAGGTAGAAGAAGCTCAGCGAAGCTTGTCAACTAATATGGATGAGAATAATAATAAGGATCCTAGCTCTGAAGCTATTGATAGAGATAAAGAGAGATTGGAATCTGCAAAGGCTGCTGTAATTTCATCCGTGGCTGGCACACTTGCTAGCATTCCTGTCTCTCTGTCTCGAGCTACAAACTTTCCAGACTTTATACTTCACTTGGTTGTCATTTCTTTTAGCTGTGCTTTATTTGGAGTTACATACCGATACACAGTAAGGCAAGACTTGGATAATTTTCAACTCAAAACAGGAACATGTGCAGCCTTTGGTTTTATTAAGGGTATGTTGCAGTGGTCCAGGTCTATTACATGCTTTCATGACTTTCTTGTCTTAATGAATTTCAAGTGAACTTTCAGGTCTTTCAGCTGCAGAGACTGGAAATACCATGAATTTAAACACTGAAAATTTGATCTCAATTTCAATTAATGGGGCAATTTATGTGTCCGAGAGCATCTTCATATTCCTTGCTGCTGCGATTGCACTCGACTTCTGCTTTAAAATGAGGAATTTAAATCCTTTTCCTTCAAGATAATAGATGAAGAAAGCTGCTTCCAACTGCAATCCATGCTTGTGTTTGTTTCTGTAGTGGGCCTTTCAATGAGGTAAGGTATCATCAGCAACTATCTTTTTTTGTTGGGGGCAGGCAAAATGTTGGATTAACCTCTTTAATATACATATTGATCCATCCTTTCTCCCTGCGCGTAGTTTTTCTTTTCATCCCTGTGTAATACTTTTTAGTGTACGAGAAGCTAGTCTGTAGTTGATACACATGTCCGTTATTTCTTCTTTAAGACTATCATGAATTGAGCGCATGTTATCGTTTGGTATTAGATGTTAAAATCCTTGAGCATCTTGTACAGGCTCAAATTTAACTTAAATTTTCTTGACCAAAATAGATTTTTGGACCATATGACTTGCGAGCAAAAACCCATTGCTTATTCAGTTTGTAAGCTAATCCAAGTTTACGACAAATCTGATTGTTTTAGTGATACTTTCTCTAACGCTGTAGAAATGTACCTATATTGTACCTTAGTGTTGGACTCAGTAATAGCCCATGGGGAGTTTATCTGTGGGTGATTTGTGATGTAGAGTACATAGTGACAGTTACTCTCGTCCTCATTACACTCTCACTGTGTACTTTTAGTTATTTTTCTTGTAGTTCATATATGGATATATCTTTTTTGATACGTGCGTTCCTTAGCCATATCAATTTTACTTGTTTCTTTCATGTTGTTAGGTCAAGGTTTTCTATTTTGGTTGTTTGTTATTTTTGTACTTGTATTTATTGCAACGTGAATATTAATTCAGGGGAGTTTTCTATATATTTCTTATCGCTTTACAACATGAATGGCTTATGTATAATAGCATTTTGATTTCTTTCCATATAGTTGTAACTTGAAAGAATGCAACAAAAATAATATAAGTTTCAAGCATGTGTAATTCTAGGAAGTTAGCATGCACTCCACTACCCACTACAATGAAATCCACAACCTAAGCAATGTGCAAACAGTGTCTAAAAGATTGGGGTTTAGAAAATTGATCAATACTAGGCGACAGGCCACTTTGTACCAGCTTGACCATAGATTTGTATCGGTATATGGATTATATATTTATGTATATTATATAAATATATCAAAAATGAACTAGTATTGACCAATATATACTAGTCCAACAATAGATCAGCACACTGGTTCGGACTAATATCTTAAAACTTGGATGGACATCTTTGAATTCATAAGACATGAATACTTAACACTTAACACTTAACATTTGGGCTTGCTCTTTCCTATGCAATGAGTTGATAAATTAACTTTTATGACATGTAGTAAATTCTTGAAAAAAAAAGCACATATGTATAATTTGTTAGAAGACAAATGAAATTTATTTGTGTTAATTTCGACCAATATATAAGTAGATACTTTAATAGATAACATTGCTAAAATGACAATCTAATAAGAGACCAAGTAACTTGAGTTAATATCAAATATGTAATGGAATTCGTAACTCTAATACCTTGTTCCACAATATATACAAATGTGTAAAATTAAGGGCCTTAGTGAAAATTCCTGTTTACTACTGATTCTTAAACAAAGTGATAATTATCTATGTTATGGTTGTTCTTTCATGGAATATAAGATTGCCAACTATATATATGACAAGCTAATTATCACAAGCAATAGCCATTGGATATGATAAATGGATTGAAGTCTTACTATGAGTTTCAAATCTATATCATTTCACAAATAGTATGAGCCATGACATTATATTCAATTTCTCAACTTGATGTACATTGTATTTTGTTTATCCCTCTTCTAGTTAGGGATGGCAAATCAACCCACCAGTTTGGATATCTAACCTAACTAGACCTATTAATGGTGGGTTCAGGTACTCGTTTAAGTTAACGCGACAATTTTATGTTTACTAAATGTGGCCCATATCAAGTTTGGGTTTAAGCATGCGGGTACCCGAAACCAAAACCTGATTTACTAAATATTTAATAAATATTAGTTTTAACCTAACCCTCACCACTCTCCATGTTGGCCCCCTTCTCTCTTCTCCTCTATTTCTCCTCCCATAGCTGAAACCCTCGCTACCTTAGCCTCCCATCTCTCATGCACTGCCCACACCCAACTCCACATCATTGTCACTCTCTTGTCATTCCTAACCTTGCCCTTGCCCAATTGCTCTCTCCTTGTAGCAGGCCCACCCCGGCCGCCCATCCCTTGCATGCCGCCTGCCCTCATATCCATGCACTCATCTACTCCCGCTGCCCTACTGCCCCGCCTCCACCACACTGCCATCCCTCCTGTGCCGCCCCATTAGTCTCCCTGCTCCCCTTCTTCTAGCCCCACTCACCAGATCTCGGGTACTCAATCTAGCCAGGATTGAGTTAATATGATACTGTTCCCAACTTGGGTTCGGGTATTAGGTATTAATAATCAGTTCGAGTTTGGAAATTAGGTAAAAATGAAGTATCCAACCGGTTGCCATTTCTACTAGCTACATGTGTAGAATCCAGAAAAAATAGATCGCCCATAATCTATATTAATTGTATAGTCTGCATTAGTGAATGCTTTAACTTTGACACACTCATTTTTCTTGTATAACAATCCCTTCTAGGTGCCCCTTTTATTGGATGCATGATGTAGCCTCCCAATGATATAATTTGGCCTCTTGTATGAACTGACTAACAATACCCATAATGTAGAATATGTTTGATCCCATTATGGTAAGATATATAAGTTCACCTACTATCTGTCTATATCTAGTGGGATTAATATGCTCATATTAGTTGTTGGCACAATATTTTTAACCTTCAAAAATAAGAGTATCTATTGGTTGTACTCGAGTTTCTACTAATAAATCTAGAGTATACTTATCCTATGAGAGGGATATAATTATTTTCTGAATAAGCAACTTCAATTCTTAAAAATATTTTAGTCTTCTAAAGTTCTTTTGACTAAATCAAGACTCTAAATATCTTTTTATTTTAGTCATGCCATGTATATTATTGCATGATAACTAGATGTTATATCCTCTTGACAGGTTTCTAAGAATTGTACGAAATGAAAGATAAGTAATATAGTTCTAACACTAGTGGATAAACAATGATAAGAAACAAGATTAGTGTAGAAGGTTGCTTATTTTTTATGATGGACAATGAGTAGGCCAAGAGCATTGGGTAGAAGATAGTGGGAGATAACGGTGTTGAGAAAGGCTGAGTAGTAGGAGGACACAGACGATGACAATAATATTATA
This sequence comes from Costus lasius, assembly GCA_027563935.2. Lineage (NCBI taxonomy): Eukaryota > Viridiplantae > Streptophyta > Magnoliopsida > Zingiberales > Costaceae > Costus > Costus lasius. The sequence continues at coordinate 92,070,371 of CM050453.2, forward strand.
AAAGAGGTGTATGTGATGATGGGGTAAAAGGTTATGGTGGTTGATGAAGTAAAATGAGGTGATGGTGCTATATTAGTTACATGATCAAGAGTATGATGAATCTCAAGATCATAGTAGTGATACCCCATTTTAGATCCTAGACCAAAAACATGGGCATACAAAAGAAAATCAAAGAATCTAGGAGTAAGCAGAAAGGTTGCACCATTCAATGTATTCATTGTCGTTGAGCTTCTATTAATAAGATGACAAGCTATACAAACATTGTCATCTCAAAATTGCTGAGGACCATGTATCTGAAAAAAAAAGTATTTTAGCTACATCTAACATATGATGATTTTTATATTAAGCAACCTCATTTTGTTGAGATGTGTAAGGATAAATAGTTTGATGAATGGTGCTACGAGACATACAAAATAATTGAAAAAGAGACCATATGTACTCCAAAGTGTTATCAATGCAAAAAAATTTTAGAGAGATACCAAAATGAGTTTTAATTTCTCCATAAAGGGCTTTGAATATATCAAGAATGCTAGAATAACTTTTCATTAAGTCAAGCAACATGTGTGAATAGTCATTAATAAACATGACAATACTAAAAGTCACCTTTTTTAGGAACAGGACTAGGACACTAAACATTAGAGTAGAAGATAAAAAGATGTGTGCTATAATGTGATGGATGATGAAAAGGTAATAGCAAGGTTGTTAGCTAGACGTACATTCTCTTGAGTCAAACCCCTCAACGATTATTGCTTCATTTTGTCTTAAAAAATGCAATAATGACATTAAGTTCATAAATAGACAATAAATTTATTGTTTAGTAAATGCGATAGAAACTTGTACCAAATGAAGGTATAATCAAGGCTATATATGTTGAGATGGAGACTTCCCTAGGAGACAACACTTAGATAGTGGAGATGGTAATAGTAGACTCATTGGGACAGTAGTGATGTGATAATGGTAAACTTAAAAAACACTATCTAGTAACTTAAAGTGATAGAGTTGGTATATCACTAGCAAGTGTAGCACATTGAGGTCATCCAAAGTTCTACCAATATCAGTCATCCAACCTCAACATTGAACTCGACTAGTGTTATCAATATCTTATTGCAAAATCGTGAAAAACCAAAAATCTGCAATGTGATACAGCATATTGTGTTTTGAGCGAATAACAAAAGTCACATAGCGGTTGAAACATATTATATATATATATATATATATATATATATATATATATAATTATGTTATATTTAAATATAAATAAGTTGTATAAATAAAGAAGACATATTACTAACTTTATTCAAGTCATACGTACAATTTTTCAAACTTTAAAACATAATACTAAACAACGACAAAGTGCAAACTAATACTAAAAATACTAAACAAAGACAAAAAGAATCTATTCATTCTCATATGCTATTTTTGCTACAAGCACGATATTACAGAATGCTCAAAATCCACAAGCAAAAGCACTATAGTGCTGCTATAACTCCAATTTAACAACACTAATCTCGACCTATATCAAAATGTCTACCACAACTCTTAGATTGTTAAAATCCGCAATGCAAAAATGTCATAGTGCCGCTATAACTGCAATTTAACAACACATATCTCGATCTATACCAAAATTTCTACCACAACTCTTAGATTGTTAAACTGCCAAAGCACTAATCTTAAAAATGGTAAAGTACCGGAAAAGCCACCATATGTTGTAGCTCTATGTAACAACTAGGAAAAAGTATTATGCAAATTGGGTATAGTAGCACAAGCATCTACCCATAAACATGCTCATGCGGAAGAGTAAAAGTTATCAAGCCCTAGGAGAAATTTGGTCATCAAGAATGCTTGTCATTGCTAAATAGTGTTATCATATTTGTAGTTAAGGATGATACACTAATAACTTATCCCATTTGCCCTTCTGATACGCACGGCAAGCGCATGGTGTTATCGAAGTAATATAAAAGATTGTCGATCCCACAGGGATCTAGGTCAAGTACCAACTATTCTGATATTTAGATGCTAAGCAATCCAATTTTTTATGTTTTGGGAATAAAGTAAACTAACTCCACTATAAATAAAATAGGAAAAACAACGATAAAAATATGAAAGGTGTCTAATTGAGAGATATTAGGGATACGGAATTCACCACATTGACTGATCTATCTAAACTGGAATTTAGTTGATGCATGAGTTTATCATTTTACATAAGGAATATTTCCTAAGTTACAGGATGCCCCCTCTCGGTGGTACACCTTGGTGTTTATCCAGAACAGTCTCCTACTCTCTCGGTGGATCATTCCAGATAAACCCAATGAGTTCTATGAAAAATTATGTTGCCCTCGAGCGAAAACCAAGCACTCTCGTGTCATGGATTCACAATTTTTGCCTAGGGGTTCCACCGCCACAATCCTCCTCTCGGTATGAATTGCGTCGGCTAACGCACAACATTACTTGATCAAGGTAATATTATAAAATAAGCACAACTAAATAAAATATGCTCCGATAAGATTCAAAACATCAAAAAAGTTTAGTTCATACAATAGATCAAGTCAAAGGACTTTATTCGAGCCCCAAATAAAGGTTTAAGCTAGAAAAGTCATACAAATTGACACAAATCTCTCAAATCGACAAAGAAAACTAGAAACAAAGACTAAGGAGAGGTAGGAGAAGTTGATGCAAACGTTTCCTCCAAGTTTGGTGAAGATCCGTCGCGAAATCACCCCAAAATCCTCTCTGGAAAGCCCTTGTCGCCGGTCCACTCGCCCTAGCCATGTTCGTCTGCCGATTGCTCTCCGATTTGGCTATAAAAATTGGGGCTTTTATATTCCTTGTGTTCTCCTTCGAATTAGCTTTCCAAAAAGTCCTCTCTTGCCAAATTTGAACATCAATCGGGCTCAAAATCGCCAAAATTCCGAATGGATGTCGGACTGCCTAGTAAGAATCACGGGTGAAAGCCTTCTGTACGTTTTTGGCTTGTAAGAATCACCGGTGAACCCCGCGAGGTTCACCTGCCAGTGAAGTGCACTGTACGTTTCTGCGCAAACTTCCTCCGAGAGAATCACGGGTGAATCCTGTCGGGTTCACCAAGCTGTGAAGTGTTCTGTGGACTTTCAGACATCCGGTGAAAGCACCGGTGAACCCTATGGGGTTCATCGGGCCGTATTTTTCAAAGAAAACTCTGATTGATCCCAAATTTTTTGTGTAGCCTTGTCTCATCACTAGAAATCACTCCATGGCTTTAGAATCTTCAAATAACCTCTAGAAATGAGTAATTTTACCTGAAATTGTATAAAGACAAGGAAAAGTGAAGATTCCGAATAAAGCAAATAAATAAGCCTGAATATTATATAAAAGCACCAGAATATGTCTTATTTTGAGATAAAATAATATCAGAAAATACTATCAAAATGCAAGGCATCACCTTCATAGTAGAATAGTACTCCTATGAAGGTTGACCATCCTATTTAAGGCTAAAGATGTCTTCGTATAGGCAATAGACACAATATTTTATTATGGTGTTTAAGTAGCAGCTAGAACATCCCATACCACTTTGGCATTTTTCAAAAACATAATAGTAAAAGCAATATTAAGTTTCATACCTTAATATTTGGCTAGATAGGGCTGTGCTCAAGAGTGTTTGGCAAGATATTTAATCATATATTGAGTTTGCTTATAGGGGTGACCTTAGGATTGGTAGCCTAAATAGAGTCTACCATGTTGACATTAGCGAGAGGTGGTTGACTATAATTGGAGATGTTCAATCTTAGTCAGAGATGGTTGACCTTTAGTAAGTTAGGCTTGTGTCCTCAAATGATTGATTCATCTATGGGTTGTAGGGGCTTTGTTGAAGAGGTGACATACCTTGAAATGAGGCCATGAGACCCTATTTATGGCAGAGAATTGGTGGCTTATTGATGTTAGTTAGAGTTATTGTTCATCTTTCTAGATGGCAAGTCAATATGACATGGTGGACTCTCAACCCTGGCTAGTTTGGGGCTAAGGTGATTGACCTTCATTTGAGTCAAGAATGGCCAACCATTGTTTAGGGTTGTCATCCTTATTTAATTGGTGTGGATCAAAACTACAGTTTTTTGGATCTGAACGTAGAGTAGACTTGATTCAAATAGCCAAGTGGATATTGGAATTGACAAAAAAACTTCAATAGCTCGGGCAAAGCCCTGAAGGTCCTGCAAGAAGAGGAAAGCCTGGAGTGATGTTCTAACAATCTCTTTTGATGCTCAAGTTAGTTAGAGCAAGATGGTATTTAAAGTGAAGTTAAGGATCTAAAAAATCAACCTAGTTTTTTTTGTTAAGGTATTTAGAGGAGGCTACTTGTGTCATGACGTGGCATCCCGACAGTATAGTAGCATATGGTTTCCATTTAATACATGTGCAAGGGAGTGGGGATCCGAATACAGTTGCAACTTTCTAAATGAGTCTCTTGGAACCTAACCCTAGAATCTAAAAAATGAAGCATTACTGTAATATACTTGATCTTTTTTCTCTAGAAATATCTTAAAAAGTAGTTTTATTTTTTCTTCAATCTCATGATTAGTTATGCTCTAAAATTTTAGTTGTTGCACATACATTCATTAGTAACTAAGAGTAGTTTTCTCATAAATAAATTGAAAATTCATATTCTGCAAGGATCTATTCATGCTCAATGATCAAGGCCTGAGTTTTCTACATTTGTCTAAATTTTATATTTAGGATAGTTTTTAGACATCTTAACTCATTCTTTTTCTATTTCAGAACTTGAGAACTGCAGATTTCCTGAGTAGCTATCCCATCCTGAAGTTTTTAATATTTTGTTTTAAAAATCTATATTGTTCTTATCTGGCAGGTGAGTAAAGAAACACTCTGGATGGCTTCAATTCTCTGCCAGATTTGATTTGCGAAACCACCTTATTTGTCCGGTGCTGAAGTACTGAACATCACTAGACTGAATCTTATTCAATAGCAATCTTGAACCAACCCTTACTGAAACCAACTCGCTAGCAAGATTCAGAAAGTAGATATTGTAGCTACCTAACCAAGCATATAAATATTTATCATGTTTGAAGAATCTAGATAATCTGACGTTTGGTGTTTGGTTGAATATTTTGGATTAATTTTGTAATTTAACATTTACTTTCACAATTTTTGTGGGTGGTCTTTCGGTTGAACTTTTTGAATATTGTTTCAACAAAGCTTGAAAATGAATATATTATGTTGTGTCTTATGAGCAGCTTATTTTATTATTTGTGTGCTTCAATTTTAATAGGTGGTCTTATTTTAATTTTTGTTGTCTAGATTCAAATCAGTTATGGATGAAACTCTCTAAAAGTACAAATATTGGGGGCTCAAGTTTGTGTTAGGGATTTCTACAGAAGTGATAGGTTACCACATACTCTCGTTAGACAATAAGAATATTTTATTGTCTAAAAAACCAGGATATGATAGCAGATATTCCACACATTTAAAACCGGGCACTTGATGATACTTTTAACCATGGTACAGTGAGCTAATTACTAAGACTTATTTGCATTTTATGATTGCTTTAGTTCTGTAAATGGGGAAATCATTGAAGTCAAAATACCTGTGGGACCTGAAAATTATTTCAGGTACAGAATTGATAGGTTACCACATACTCTCGTTAGACAATAAGCATATTTTATTGTCTAAAAAACCAGGGTATGATAGCAGATATTTCACATATTTAAAAATTGGGCACTTGATGATACTTTTAACCATGGTATAGTGAGCTAATTACTAAGACTTATTTGCGTTTTATGATTGCTTTAGTTTTGTAAATGGGAAAATCATTGAAGTCAAAATATTTGTGGAACCTTAGAACTATTTCGGGTCTGTTTTGCATAGTTGAAACTTTTAGCTTTTGCTAGTTAAGAAAGTGCTAGAAAAGTTGGAAGGTGTTTGGATAAATAACTATGTTGGTCAGCAATTGTGTTGTGTAATTAAGTAGAATATTTTTAAAAAATTTATAAGAGTCTTACTAATAATTATAAGAGTCTTACTAATACTTAACCTATGAGAGTTACTTCCATTCAAATTCTACTCCGAGTGAGGTTGTAGCATTTTCTCGAGGGGATTTTGCTGCTGCACAGGAGTCCTGCTTAATTGATAACAAAAGGAGAGGTTTAACGCTCATGCATATATTTTGAAGACGCCTAGCTCCTGTTTAGTGATGAAAAGATCATAAGAAAGGCATCTTGCTTTTTCCCTCTCGTATCTCATGCCGTCCTTGAATTTATCTCCATTATAGTTTACTTGTGCTTTCTGGGGCTGAATTATTTTCTTTCTGCATAATTCATTCTAGTTAGTTTCTGATCATGAGTGTTAAAAACTATGAATAGTTTTGATTATACTGCAATCAGACTCAATAGCATTGTTAAAGGTGATTGTAGCTAGTCATACATTGGGAAGTGGCTACTTTTTTAACAGTTGCATCCACACTCCAATCACAAAACACCTAAAATTTTGATCAAAATTTTAGGTGTTTTGTGATTGGAGTGTGGATGGAACTGTTATGATTCATAATCATCCTTTTGACTCTGGCAATTCTGTCTTTTGTTGAAGAGTTTTGAAGATCCGAAGGACTGTTTGTATACTTTTGGAAAGCAACTAGCGGGGTCCTAATCTAGTCATTGAAATATACCCTGGAAGTTGTATGAGTTGATTTACTTTTTCTATCGACTCGTAAAGTCTATTTACCTCATGTATTCATCATAATCAAGTCTTAGTGGACATAATTTACGAGTATTTTACTGTGGCTATCAATGATAACTCTGTTACAATAATGCCATTTGTTTTGGATATACAACAAAAGTCAGATTATCTGATATACTTGTGCTGCTTAATTTAGAATTTTCTGTACAATATATACCAGCATTTCTTTTTTGTTATCAATCCTTTACTCATGAAGTATTGTGTTATTTTTGTATGAACAGAAATGTATACTATGTGCAGACATGATGTGTTTGAATGCCTTTGCTCACCATGACTGGAGCGAATGATGAACACGAGATCCAATGGGCTTTGTGGAATTTGAAAGCTTTTATTTCATTCCTCTTCAAACTGTGTAATTCTGTTGAAGTATTTGTGGAGGTACATGCTTGTAATACCCAGTATGATAACAGCTAAAATGTACGTGTCACTAGTACATTCTTGAAATTAGTTTGTTAGCACTTGAGACTAGGAATGTTTCCAACTTTATACAAGATTTCAGTTTAACAATTTATATGTATAGTTTCATTTGATCTGTACGGAAATAAAGATCAATCAGATCATACCCATCAGCATGACGATACCGTCCTTGTTTTTCCGTATGACTGACGATAAGCAAATTTTCCATCAACTACCGCTTGGCAGGGGCATAGCCAATTCGCTGGAAGCCTGATATCCTAAAGATGAAAGCAGGATAATAAATTCGGTTGCTGTTTCACATTCTCATATAATATGTAAAGAATAAATAGAAAAGAGATATATAGGAGAGTTCCAAATATCGAAAGATTGTTGTGCTAATCAGGGCTTTAATGTAAAGCATGCTGCATTATAATAAACAGCTCACAGCATAAAAAAAACAAAATCACATTTATCGAAGACAATTATCCAGTCAGAAACTCTAGGGAAACTTAAACATACATTGCCTAGAAAATGTTTACAAATACAAACAATATTCTCGAGGAAAAATCCTGGCGATTTCTCTTGCAGGGTAGGATGGTCAGCTCGCATATTCTGCAGCGTATACACACTTTTAATCTCCTGATACCTATAATGCTTCAATATTCTTGGTTCCGCTGTAACATCGATCAATGGCCGAACTAAATCTATCTTTTTAAACATCAGATTGAGAGGTGTGCTTGACACAGACAAGATCATCCAGTTTGTTCCCGTCCATTTTGTAAAGAGAAACACCGCCCATCTGAGAATGATGTTCTTGTGCTTCCTTTCTTAAGCTCTCAATTGGCAGAAGTTCCCATTTATTGTAATTTGACTTCCTACGCAACTCACCCATGTCTGGAGACCCAGACATAGGACCACCTTGGCCGACAGAACCCCATACTTTACAATTAGCAAATGGCCCTAGTTCGCCTTCTTGGCTAGTTTGTCTTTGTTGCAAACGCAATACAGCAGCATGTGCACTTCTTATGAGTTCTTTGTTTGGCACATCAGACCAATCCTGCTTCCTCTCAGCTCTCATAGGAGAATGGATCCGGATGACCTGAATAAGACAACAATTAGGCTAGTGAACCTTTAACTTTGCTATGCAGGGGGAATTTCACTTTCGCACAACAGTCTTACACCGAGGCACTCTAAAAGTTGATAATATGCTCTTCCTTGCAATGGGTTGTGGCCTTTCCTGGGAGTCGAGAAATAGCGTGTCCTAACATATAAAATATGACGCAAAAGTAGTTTATAATTGACGGAAAAATAAAAAACTAATGCATTTATTCTTTCTGTAAAGATTGCTAACTTTTGGCAGTTGTATTATGGAGCACAACATATAGTACAACAACCAGAAATTTCAACAGACAATTATTTAGGCTCTTCCGCATAAACAATAAACTGTAGTCAAAATCCTTAAAGTTATATAATACAAACAAGATTTTATGTTCTAAGCAAAATAAAATACATTATCACTCAATTAAAATAAACATACAAGATCTACAATAGATATTCAAATAAAATACATTACCACTCAATTAAAATAAACATACAAGATTTACTATAGATATTCAAATAAAATACATTACCACTCAATTAAAATAAGATCTACAATAGATATTTAAAATGATTTATATCTCCCTTAAAACTATTTTAAAGTCATCTACATTATGATGTTCTGTCTAAGTTGGTGGTACGCATAGCGCCATCGACTACTAAAAGAATAACTATATACTGACCATTCTGTGTAGCCAGGGTCTACAGTAAATCCGTATATGTCAACTATGTCACACATGGAGAGTGCTAACTCTACAGACTTCATTCCAGTTCCCTTAGCACCCCTTCTTAGGACAATCCCTTGGAAAAGATAAACAGGATTTGAAAGTTCCTACATTTGAGATGAAATAATTCATTAAACTTTAGTCTAAAATTAATATGAAGTGCCAGTATAAAGTTTCTAAGATGTCATAATATTGCTACCAAGCATAATGGAATGATTTAAGTATCACCTTTATCATAGCATTAAAATCTTTGTGTGTGACACTCTTGATTATAAGCACCTCATCAGCTGCAATTGCCATAGACAATATGTTACAGGTAAAGATTAATTGAAACAGCAGATGAAAATAATTAATCTAATCAAGCAGACACATGATCAGATTTTCTAGTTGGTTAATCCATTAAAAACTTAGAATGTAAGTGAAATATATGAAGCAGTTGATTGAAAAAAAAAACATCAAGGCTTTTGCAAACAATGAGTTTCTTTACTTAAAACAATATTGCATACTCCTTTATTGAATCATAAGAGCAAATTTAAAAGACCCTTCACTGAAAGAGCAGCCCATAGGCTGAGTAGCGTCCATATGACTCCGTAGAAAACAGTAACTTATCACAATGAGTGTACATGAGCATAGAATTAATTAATTGCATTTATTTTTTCATGTAAAATGACAATCTTACAAGATCCATTGAGAATAGTAACCATGTTTCGAGCAGCGCCTCTGACAACAAGCCGAAAATCCCTTTTAAGTCCAACATGTCTGGCATATTTCTGCAGAATGGTAAATCAAGCTTAGCTGAAAACACAGGACATAGACAAAAGATGTATTTCTGATTTTTTTTTTATGCGTGGGTCAAAATTGGGCAAATTAAATCAGTCGAGTCTTCTGATAATATTACTGAGGGATGCAGTTTAGCCATTAGCCGATACTTATTTCCTTGTGCGTGTCGAATTTGATCATAGCTTCCATGAAGGGGATGCAATTTTACAAAATATATATGACGTTTATCAACTATGAGAATTCAGACAGTAATGAAGAAGCATCAATTTGCTAACAAGGCAGAAACGTCTGTGCAGGACAAAAGAAAAAAAAACAAATAGGACATAAGACATATGAATTAATCAAAACAATATACAAGGTCTGCTGTATGGCCAGATCATCTAACATTCTGAATTTGGAGATTTATCACTTGTCCACACTAATACAGAGAATTCCAGAAAGACAACTGTGAGGACAAAGGAAGAAAAAGAACAAAACGAGCATAAGACATGGATTAATCAAAATAATATACAAGGTCTGCAGTATGGCTACAGTCTAACAATTTACGAACTATATGCATCTTGAATGTGGCAATTTATCACTGGTCTACACTTGAACAGAGAATTCCAGAAATATCCATAACAGCGCCTCTTCGATTGTTACGAACTAAATTGAAGAAATGAGCATTACAAACTTGACAAACTAAACTTAGTGAAGTTAGTTTTTTGGTGAAGCAATTTCTTTAATCATCATGTAATGTCAGTTGGAAACAAACTTAAGTTACTTATCCAGAAGACCCATAAGAAAATGCAGAAATCAATCTCTACCTCGTTAACAGGAGCTTCATTATCACGAAACACTGCATCATGTTCATCAATCTCATGGCCAAATTCTGTCTTTAAGAGATCCCCTGAGTTACCAACAACAGCACATGTCCTGAACTGCCGAGGATGAAAAGGAGGTTTTGCAGGTAAAATTAAGTTAAGATGTTCCTCGCAAAGTGAACGGTTATAGCATTTATCAGCACCCCTACAACCAAGGAAATATAGATGAGGTCCTATATGGTTATTCTGACAATTACATCAAAAATCACATACAGTGACTTACAACTGCGCAATTCTTTTTGCAGCATAATCCAACCATCCATCAGGCCGAACATCTAGGTATTCCCGAGTCAAGACCGTAGTCATATTACGATACTGGCAAAATTTATGCCTTCAGTATAAACTTCAGCAAATAAGAAATGATAATAGACCACAGTTATGACCTGTTCCCAGAGAAGGATAGCTTCGCAGACATCATATTTGTACTCCAGTGGCTCAAAAATTTTGAATTGTGCATTGTACTGCAAAACGGGAACCAAGGAACAAAAACTAATGCAAGCTCTTTTCTGAAAATATTTTGGTTCTAAAAATAAGATACTATGAAGTGTTAGAATGATGGGATAATTAGATAGCAGATCCTGACCCACGTGCTGTTTGTGCCTTCAGGAAATTTAAGGACCAGTTTACAGTGATCAATAATGTCTGCAGTAAGCCCGAGTCCTCTGTTTGCCTAGACAAAGTTTTGTAGTTAATAATCCAATTTGAAGTATTCTAAATTTAGATAATATTGTATAAAACGAAAAAGCTACTGGTTGGGCAAATGCATGTGCAGAGAGAGATGATGCGTGTCTGAAGTCCACAATGAAGTGAATCTAGCCACATGAAATTTGATGTAATATGTTTGGCAGGATAAAACAATGGATCTGGAAAGATCAGTTTTTTTTTTCCATACTGATAAATAGTAAATCTGATTTTCCAGTAATTTAAATTGTAGTATTTACAAAAAGAGCAGAGACTGTCAAAGATACTATGATTTTCTCGTTACTTACAAGTTAAAAATAACTTTTGGTAGCACCAGGTAAGTTATATGAAGTAGCTTCCCTCAGTTAACCTCCAGTTCCTTTCACATGACTACATGAGTCCCTAACTGTTCATTGTGCTAAGTCAACAAATGTCTAGAACCTGAAGCTCAGTTAAAGTGAAGCAAGTTGATGAGCACAGAAGACTACAGCTTCTCTCTAGCCACACCACTTTACTTTTGTTCAGAACAACATCCAAGTTTCTTAAATTCATGGAGGTAAAGTACAATTCGGAGCCAATGTATTGGCCATGACTAGACTGCTACGCGGTGCTATTCTTGGTATGGTTGGACCCAGTTAGGCTCATATCAGGCATGATTCAATACTACATATCTTAGAAACTCACCAAAAATTAAAATCATTTAATTTTGAGGAGCTTACATGTTATACTTGAATCAGAATGGGCTTATAGCTAACGAAGACCACAACTGTAACTGAATTATGATATCTTATGTTATTAGTGGGAGCTAATTATTGAAGATACTTAATAGGCACTATAAATGGGTACCCAATTTAAGTTGTTGTTGTAGTTTTACCATGCCTATATTTGGAACTCATCTCATAACATATGGTATGGGTACATTGAAGTCCACATGGTTACTAAACTTGGGTAGTCCACTACTACCCGTTGGACCAGTACAACATCAGAGACTAGCATGAGTACTAGAATTGAATAAGAATACATATAAGAACCTCCATATGAAGACTTCGTGTCATATCCTTCGTAGCTTGGCTATGGCCATGATAATTCACTCTAAGACTCTAAAGGTAGAGTAAATCTTATCTCCTCATAGTTATCAAAGATATTTGTTTCTTATTTTCCTATAATTGGATCTCTTGCCTCTCCTCTAAATTGGTGTATAACATCTCTTCTAGGTCTATTCAACAGTCTTTCATGGCCTTCATCCCATGTTTCATGTGTAAAATCACATATATCAACTCTAATTTCATTTTTTTGCACTTTTACTGGGCAGCTGGTTGGCAGAAGTTGGTGAGCGATGACTTCTTTGGACTGTTGTAACTTTTGGGTTTCAAACCCATAAATTATTAGCCAAACACAGTAACTTTTGCTTTTTTGCTGTATTGACCGGCAGAAGTCGCTAACCAGCTGCGCCATAATCAATGTATATAACAAGAGGTAAAATTATGTTATATTATATATATCAAGAAAACACCAGAAATAAAATAGAATTATTATCTAGAAGAAATAAACTAAAATTAGTCTAATTAAAAATTGATAAATTGTTATGATTGAGTGCAACTAAAAATTTTTAAGGCACACACAAACACACATTCCTAAGGAATTGATTAATATGATTTACCCATAACACACGTGTGAGAACCCCACATTTGCCATTAGGTAGAGCTTCACCGGTGGCAGTGGCGGTGGAGGTTGGGGGAGTGATCCGCCACGATCTCATCCGATTCTAATCCGATCTCACCATCGCCAAGTAATGAGGACTGCCAAGAGCTCCTCCGTGAGCCAGCGGCCCACTACCATAGTCATCCTCTTAGGCACAACCCTCGACTTCTCTGCTCTCGTTGTCACCATCCAGTCCTCTGTCTTCATTGGTGAGCTGCTGCGGCCACAAGAAGTAAATCTCAGCCCTACTCCTTGATTCTCATCTCCTCGCTCATCCCACCTTCTTTCGTGCTCCATAGGACACCAGATATCAGTTTCCGACAGCGAGGAGATCCGGACGTCTAGCAATGCGTGGTATGTGCTTCTTGATCCCTCCCCTTCTCTCAAGATTGCATAATTTTCTCTATACTTTTGCTCGTTGCATCGATGGGTTGCTAGATTTGTTTGGTTATTATGACAAGATGGAAGTTTAAAAGGCGATATGGGCTTTATCAGTGTTTATGGTGCTGGGCAAGCACTGAACTTTGTTTACGTATTCGAACTTTGTATTAGTTCCGAATTTGTCTAATATCAAATTGCATATTTTGTGAGAATTAGTTTGATTTAGAATTTGGTATTCTATTGCACTTTAAGTTATGAGGCATTCATGTAGCGGATGAAATCTCGCGTGCTATACTATGCATGTTAGTTGTATGTTTATAGAGTATATACAGTTTTATGTAGGGATTTTAGCCCAGACAGGTATAACCATTACTTTTTACATGGTTTCTGCAGTGATAAAAGAGATCACATTGTTAAGTGATTAGCATAGTGATAATTACATAATTACCTATGCTCCTAATTTATGATTGATTTTCCTTAGTTATTGTAACAAGGTCCTAAGAATGAATTCCACTTTTACCACGTGCCCTCTTTAAAAAATAATATAACAATTACTTTTTTCAAGCTTAGCATGGTTATTGTCTGTTTTCTTAAGTATCTTCCTTATTGCATGTGGAGTGGTGAACTAAACGGTGTGTTGCAATCATTCTTGATATCACTCTCAGCATGTTGAGTATTGTGAAACATACTCTTTTAGATGGAAATTGTTGAACAAACATATCCCTAAACACCATAAACACTAATAAAGAGATCACATTGTTAAGTGATTAGCATAGTGATAATTACATAATTACCTATCCTCCTAATTTATGACTGATTTTCCTTAGTTATTGTAACAAGGTCCTAAGAATGAATTCCACTTTTACCACTAGCCCTCTTAAAAAAATAATATAATAATTACTTTTTTCAAGCTTAGCATGGTTATTGTCTGTTTACTTAAGTATCTTCCTTATTGCATGTGGAGTGGTGAACTAAATGGTGTGTTGCAATCATTCTTGATATCACTCTCAGCATGTTGAGTATTGTGACACATACTCTTTTAGATGGAAATTGCTGAACAAACATATCCCTAAACACCATAAACACTAATAAAGCCCATATCACCTTTTAAACTTCAATCTTCTCACAATAACCAAACAAATCCAACAACCCATCGATGTAAAGGGCAAAAGTATAGAGAAAATTATATAGTCTTGAGAGAAGGGGAGGGATCAAGAAGCACATACCACACATTGCTGGACATGGGACTGAAAACGCAATAGGATCCAAATCTCCTTGCTGTCGGTGACCAATATCCGACGTCCTATAGAGCACGAAAGAAGACAAGATGAGCAAGGTGATGGGAATCAAGGATTAAGGCTAAGATTTACTTCTTGTGGCTGCAGTGGCTCATCAGTGAAAATAGAGGACTGGATGGCAACGATGAGAGCGGAGAAGGCGAGGACCGCGCCTAGGAGGATGACTATGGCAGTGGGCCACCGGCTCACGGAGGAGCTCTTGGCAGTCCTCATTACTCGGCGACGGCGAGATTAGATAGTAATCGGACGAGACCGTGGCAGATCACTTCCCCACCGCCACTGGTGAAGCTACCTAATGGCAAATGTCGGGATCCCACATGTGCATTGTGGGTAAATCATAATAATCAATCCCTCGGGAACGTGTGTTCATGCATACCTTAAAATTTTTTAGTTGCACTCCACTGAATCATAACAATTTATCAATTTTTAATTAGGCTAATTTTAGTTTCTTTCTTCTAGATAATAATCCTTTTTTTTTATTTCCAGTGTTTTCTTGATATATATAATATAACATAATTTTACCTCTTGTTATATACATTGATTCAGATGGAGCAAACCGGATTTCTTAAATTATTTAAATAGTGAATTGTTTTTCAGCAAAATAACATAACAGACTAAAAAAAGAGAAGTAGTATTTTTAATTCAGCCCCTAAAATTTTAAAAATATTAGTTCAAGTTCATGTTGTTTATAATTCAATTACCCTATGCATGTACAGTTCCGAAATTGAAAATTTTAAACTACGATGGCCAATATGAAAATTTATAAAATTAGACAAACTCCTATTACATATCGAATGAAAAGATAACAATGTTTTTAAGAGACTCCCTAATTAAAAAAAATTAAGATAAGAGTGCTACCAAGTCACCATATGCTCAAGCATGACTTTTTATGTGTTGAATGCCATGAGATGTAGGGTATGTGGCATACATTAGCTAGCAGGCCAAATGAAAAAGATGAATTTTTGAATTTTGTATTTTAAAAATAAATAAATTCATGTTGTGTGAAAGACACTATAGGTGGAACAAAATTGGACACTACATTTAAGTGGTGCATAGAAGAGCCACTCGAAACAAATATTTTTTATTTTTTGAATTTAATCTGGTATTTCTCTCGAATCAATACTTAAATCATCTTGTACCTCACAATGTTCAGGTGTTTTGGAGGAGGAGGGGGGGCTCATCTAATTCTCAATGTCCCTCCTTGTCAATTGTAGATAAGAGGTCAACTAGAGTTTTCCCTTTCGTATATCTCATCTTAAAGAGCATTCTTTTCTTTGTTACTATGCCCTTCCATCTTGTTCCTTGCATTGGCAAATGTTATCTCAGTTGAGTTTTTTGGCAACTGGAGTTTTCCTTTTAGTATATCTTATCTTAAAGAGCATTCTTTTCTTTGTTACTACGCCCTTCCATCTTGTTCCTTGCATTGGCAAATGCTATCTCAGTTGAGTTTTTTGGCTGGGTGGTTAAGAAGATTAATGTTGCATCTGTGCTCGAGTAAGGCAGAGAACCACTAAAGGTAGCTTGATTCAATCCTGCATTCTCACAATCAAATAGCTCAATAATATATTAAAAGGGGTGAGGTGGATCATTAATGATGGGACCTTGATCCTTGAGTCACATAAACCAATCCACCATTGAGTCAGTGTCATCCTTGAAAAAATGAACTATCAAATACTAGTCCGAACTCCCGCTCTTTTTCTTGTCATAGTCTGCAGTTGTAGTGTTCTGTGTATGCAGGTTACCTTCTTGAATTGCCAAAATAACAATTTATTTCAAACCTTACTTACATAGATTCCTCTTGTATCAAAAATCCATTGAAATAGAATCTCCAAATGTTATTTTTTCTTCTCTCACAGAAAATCACATTTTGTAAGGCACTTAGCAAGTCTTATCCTATGCTTAATTTATAATGGTATCGTATGCTCAATTTAAGTAATAAGCTGGAGGATAGAAATTATAATTAACATAACTTTATGAAAGGTATAAGTTAACTACAAAAGATTAAATATCTCAACCATGTGAATTATTGGATCATTTAGTTGTCCCATCTATATTCCATGACAACAATGTAGGTATGTGAATTTATTAGATTGGAAATTGCATTTATGATTTGTCATTGAGCCTCGTGAATGATATAATAGACTGGAAGAAATGGTATGCCAAACTTAGGTAACAAACTGGAAGGTAGAAACTATAATGAATATATCTTTATGAAAGTTATAAATAAATTACAAAAGATGTCTCACCAACCATTGAATTATTGGATCATTTGGTTGTCTTATTTGTGTCAGATGACATCAATGTAGGTTTGTGACTTTATTAGATTGATAACTACACTCATAATTTGTCGCAATGCCTCTTAAATCATTTAATAGAGTTCGCCTATTATGGGCTTCTTATCCATATCCACATTTGTCTATTACAACAAAGAGGCTCAACCTCAAAATAAATGTCTATAATGTTATCCTAAAATATACACACATAGAAAAATATGTTCCTCTTCCTTTCCCTCACTGGAGGAGGCATAATAAAAGTCACACCATCCTTTGCTTATGAATATCATCGTAAGTGCAATTTTTTTGTGAATAAAAACTTCAATGCAATAAAATGCATTGTATGCCTTATAGCCCCAAGACACAGAATCTATCTCTTTACTGTCTCTTTACAAAGCTTTGCATCTACGTGTGCACACTACACACATTGGTGGTTGTAGATGAACCTTGTGATGGTTTCGGTGAGCTTCATTGTATTTTTAACTTTGTCCATCTACCCAATATCCACTATTAGGTTGATGCAATGCAATGTGCATTATTCTAGAAAATGGATAGGTAATTATCTTAGATCAACTCACTGACTTTCTTGAAGTTGGTGTCCTTCAAAACAACTTATGAAATAAATGCAGTGAATTGATGCATCTATTTGACATGTGAAAAATTACTTTGCAATTACAATAAATAAGAAAGTTTACAATGCTCAACTAAGTTAGCCCCACCAAGCACACCAAAGTACTTCCATTAGCTTTTCATGCTTTGAACTATATGTAAAGATTTTTAACTTATTCAAGATAGCATTCAACAATATAGTGTCATCAACTGAATCCTAGGGAAAAATTTATGAATTTTGGACACCACTGCATAGTAATGTGCTCTTGAGGGCACGAGGAAGAATGTGGCTGAAATAAAATAATTTAAAATTGCCTAGCCAATATCAATCTTTCGTCTATGTATGCATTAATGATTTGTGTTTGTTTGCTAGCTTGTGAAAGGAAGACTTTAGGGTCAATATCATCATTGCTTGATCCACCAATTCTCTGCCTGAGCTTTACTGATGTTGCATCTACCAACGATAGAAAATTATGCAATATTGAGAGAAGGGTAGGGATCAAGAAGCACATACCACGCATTGCTGGACGCGGGACTGAAACCCCAATAGGATTCGAATCTCCTCGCTGTCGGCGACCGATATCCGGCGTCCTATAGAGCACGAAAGAGGCAGGATAAGCGAGGAGATGGGAATCGAGAAGTAGGGCTGAGATTTACTTCTTGTGGCCGCAGCGGCTCACCGGTGAAGACAGAGGACTGGATGGCGACAACGAGAGCGGAGAAGGCGAGGGCCGCGCCTAAGAGGATGACTATGGCGGTGGGCCGCCGGCTCGCGGAGGAGCTCTTGGCAGTCCTCATTGCTTGGCGACGGCGAGATCGGATCAGAATCGGACGAGACCGTGGCGGATCACACCCCCAACCCCCACCGCCACCGCCGCT
Source organism: Costus lasius (assembly GCA_027563935.2). Lineage (NCBI taxonomy): Eukaryota > Viridiplantae > Streptophyta > Magnoliopsida > Zingiberales > Costaceae > Costus > Costus lasius. The sequence goes on from CM050453.2 coordinate 92,088,778, forward strand.
GGTGAAGCTCTACCCGATTGTGTGAACGTCTGAATCTCACCCGCGCATTATGGGTAAATCATACTAATTAATTTCTCAGGAATGTGTGTTCATGCATACTTAAAAATTTTCATTTAAATCATAATAATTTATTAATTTTTAATTTGACTAATTTTAATTTGTTTCTTCTAATAATTATTTTATTTTATTTCTAGTGTTTTCTTGATATATATAATATAACATAATTTTATCTCTGGACATATACTAGCTGTCACGCCTCGGTCGGAACGGTCTAAAAATAGTGCTTATCTGCTTCCTAGAGCCGTCCGGCGGAACACCAGAACGTGATCGTGCTAGGGTTTCCGGACCAAATCTCGTCCCCAAATTTGAAACCCTAGTTCCCCGCTCACTTTTTTCTTCCCAAATTACAATTCACTCAAGGAAAACCCTAACCCTAATTAGGAAATCCGAAAAGAATCGAAAACCCTAAATCAAAATACCTCACTGGTCAAAATCAATTTTGACCAAACAGTGCCGCTCGTTTGATTTCGATTTCGCTCGGCTGACGTCAGCCCTTCCGATTTCGTTCGCCGCGCGAAATTGATTTCGCTCCTTACGTCAGTGTCTCGTCGCTGACGTCAGTGTCCTCGAAGCGAACGCCGCTTCGTCTTCGTCCTCACGAACGCTTTGCTCGCGTTCGTTTCTTCTGCCGAGCGCCACCCGATCACCAGACCTCGCTGGAGAAGAGAAGGTCTTCACCGGGGAAGGAAACCGTTCGCCCGGTCCTCGGCCTCGTTGCCGACCACCCGGCAGCTTTCTGCCGCCAAAATCACAGAGGACGACGCCGCAGAGTTGGAAGCAGCGGAAGAACAGGGGAGTTCGTCGGAAAGCAAGGGAACACCGATGATGGAGAGGAAAGCTTTTATTGATCTTGCTGAAGCTACAAAACCTCTCCTCACAACCTCTCACGTCGGCGGCGAGAGTCGCCGCCGTTACACGCTCTCGTCGGTTGTCCTCTTCCCGGAACTCTCTCGCCGAAGGTCGAACGTCACCGTCTGTACCGATCTCCTCGCCTCCGTTCCTCCCGCTCGATGATCCAACCTCCTCGATTTATAGAGGAGGTGACGCCGCCTCTGCTTCGCTCTGAATCACCGAGTCTTCCGCTGGAGCTTCGCCCCTGAGCCGCCAGCGTCCGGTTGTTCCGCACGCGTTGTCGTCCGCGTCCTTCGCGCGGAGTTCGCCTCCGAGTGTCGCTCGCCGAGGTTCTCGCGCCGCCTACAGCCAACGTCCTTCGGCGTCGATCGCGTCCGGGTCTTCCGATCCTGCCGCTGAAGCCGTCGCATCCGTCCGCTTCGCACGCGAAGACGCCGCTCGAGTTGCGTGGTGAAGAGCTCGCGGGCGAAGCTTGCGTCAGCGCCCGCTCCTTCTGCGCTGATGCCGCGCCTGCATCTCCTTGGTCAACATCACTCGTTGACCAAGGGATTTGATTCGATTTAGGGCTCCATGTATAGCTTCGGCGTATGGGCTTGGGCTTGGGTTCGGCCCGCCCCCTCTGGGCTGAACCGGGGAGCCCAGGGCCTAACAATTCTCCCCGGCCCAATTTGGACATCGCCCTCGATGTCCGGCGCGGGCGGCCCGCTCAACGCCGGCTGGCGAGCCACTGCTCCTGCTCGGCGCAGTTAGCCTCGTAGCACTCTTTCCAGGTCTGTTCCCTCTTGCGTTGGAGGTTCTCATGGTTTGCACGTATCCTTGCGTTTTCTTCTGCTTCTATCTCCTCCCAAGACTTCGGTGAAGTCTTTTCCTCCACTGCTTGCTTATACGTCTTTTTCTCCTGTGGAGGGTTCGTATCTTCGGAGCTCGTCTTCTGCTCGACGTTGCTCTTGCCGACTACGTCTTTCGGCTCTGCTTCGGCGGGGGTCGGTGATGATCTTCCTGCGACCACTGAGGCAATGCGCACAACTCCTATGTGAGCATCTACTGGTTCCTCGTCATGCACCACCGCCGGTTTCTCCGCTAGCTCCCGATGCACAATCGCTGCAATTGCGTTCACCCTCTGTCGGTCCGGACAATTGCGTATCCGATGCGGTCCCTTGCACAAGAAGCAGGCAATCGGTCTCAGTTGACCCTGCCCTCTCTCTGCAGGTCGAGCATGCTCCTGCCACGCTGGTTGTCCTCCGTTTCGTCGGGGAGAGAGCCTCTCTCTCTCTGGCGCTCTAGGTCTCGGTGGAGATGGTCGCTTCGGAGGCGACCTCTGTGCTCTCTGAAAGGTCGTCCCTGAAGTCCTCTGGTCCACCAAAGACTCGGCTATAGCTGCAGCCGTCCTCCAGTCCTGCGGCGCATGTCGTCAAACCTCCGTTGCCGCCCAGGGTTGGAGATTCCGGAGGAAGAAGTACCTCCTATCTCCCTCCGTCATCTCGGGTAGCTCCAACATCAGCGCGGAGAACGCCCTGACATACTCCTGGATCGTCCCTGTGTGCTTGAGTCGATCCACCGACTCTCGCGCTTGGTCCACCGAGTTTCCGGGAAGGAACTGCTGCCGCAGTTCCTCTCAGAACACTTCCCAAGTCCAACTAGCCGCCTCTGATGTCGAATCAACTTTGGTTCTCCACCAGAGTTTTGCATCATCTGAGAGATATGTTGTGCACACTCTCACTTTCTCCTGATCTGTGACATGGTTAGCCTCAAAATATTACTGCATATCCCATAGAATGTTACCCAACACTTTTGCAGATCTGGCTGCTTTGAACATTGCAGGCTTTGGGGTGCGAACCTTCCCGTCGCCGTTGGGAGCCCCATACTCCGTCCTGGTTGCTGTAGGGCCACCCCCTTGTGCCTGTGCCAATGCCATGCGCGTCACCGCCAGATCAGCCAATATCTACTGTTGCGTGGCCATGGAGTTGGTTAACTGTGTTGTCAAGGTTGCTACCTGACCTTGCAACGCAGTCACTTGCTGGGTTTGTGCTGTCAAGGTGGTCACCTGTTCTTGCAAGGTCGCCACTTGTTGTTGGAGCGCTACCGTCCTTTCATCATTCTGCTGGGCTTCTCCAACCAAACTTTGTTGAATGGCAAGAATCTGCAACCTTTGCTCTTCAATCGTGCGATGGAGTTCCTCCACATGAGGAACCACCGCATCCTTGCTGTTCCCAGTCAAACCGAGCACCTGCTCGATCCGGGCAATGCGATCTCCTTGATTCACCATGTTGTTGGATCACTTTAAGCTTTGATACCTGTTGTCACGCCCCGGTCGGAACGGTCTAAAAACAGTGCTTATCTGCTTCCTAGAGCCGTCCGGCGGAACACCAGAACGTGATCGCGCTAGGGTTTCCGGACCGAATCTCGTCCCCAAATTTGAAACCCTAGTTCCCCGCTCACTTTTTTCTTCCCAAATTACAATTCACTCAAGGAAAACCCTAACCCTAATTAGGAAATCCGAAAAGAATCGAAAACCCTAAATCAAAATACCTCACTGTTCAAAATCAATTTTGATTTCGATTTCGATTTCGCTCGTTTGATTTCGATTTCGCTCGGCTGACGTCACGCTGACGTCAGCCCTTCCGATTTCGTTCACCGCGCGAAATTGATTTCGCTCCTTACGTCAGTGTCTCGTCGCTGACGTCAGTGTCCTCGAAGCGAACGCCGCTTCGTCTTCGTCCTCACGAACGCTTCGCTCGAGTTCGTTTCTTCTGCCGAGCGCCACCCGATCACCAGACCTCGCCGGAGAAGAGAAGGTCTTCGCCGGGGAAGGAAACCGTTCGCCCGGTCCTCGGCCTCGTCGCCGACCACCCGGCAGCTTTCCACCGCCAAAATCACAGAGGACGACGCCGCAGAGTTGGAAGCAGCGGAAGAACAGGGGAGTTCGTCGGAAAGCAAGGGAACACCGATGATGGAGAGGAAAGCTTTTATTGATCTTGCTGAAGCTACAAAACCTCTCCTCACAACCTCTCACGTCGGCGGCGAAAGTCGCCGCCGTTACACGCTCTCGTCGGTTGTCCTCTTCCCGGAACTCTCTCGCCGAAGGTCGAACGTCGCTGTCTGTACCGATCTCCTCGCCTCCGTTCCTCCCGCTCGATGATCCAACCTCCTCGATTTATAGAGGAGGTGACGCCGCCTCTGCTTCGCTCTGAATCACCGAGTCTTCCGCTGGAGCTTCGCCCCTGAGCCGCCAGCGTCCGGTTGTTCCGCACGCGTTGTCGTCCGCGTCCTTCGCGCGGAGTTCGCCTCCGAGCGTCGCTCGCCGAGGTTCTCGCGCCGCCTGCAGCCAACGTCCTTCGGTGTCGACCGCGTCCGGATCTTCCGATCCTGCCGCTGAAGCCGTCGCATCCGTCCGCTTCGCACGCGAAGACGCCGCTCGAGTTGCGTGGTGAAGAGCTCGCGGGCGAAGCTCGCGTCAGCGCCCTCTCCTTCCGCGCTGATGCCGCGCCTGCATCTCCTTGGTCAACATCACTCGTTGACCAAGGGATTTGATTCGATTTAGGGCTCCATGTATAGCTTCGGCGTATGGGCTTGGGCTTGGGTTCGGCCCGCCCCCTCTGGGCTGAACCGGGGAGCCCAGGGCCTAACACTAGCAGTATTTGGCATAGCTAGTCAACGACTTCTGATTTCTACCGGTCAAAATAGTAAAAATAAATAAAAATTATTGTGTTTGATTAATACTTGATTTGAAACCCAGAAGTTATAATGTTCTAAAGAAGTTGTCGCTCACCTGCTTCTGCCGACCAACTGCAAAGTAAAAGCGCAAAAAAAAATAAAATTAGAAAAAATATAGATGATTTTACACATGAAACACGGGATGAGAGCCATGAAAAATTGAGAGCCATGAAAAATTGTTGAATAGATCTAGAACAGATGTTATACACCAATTTAGAAGAGAGGTAAGAGATCAATTATAGAAAAATAAGAAATAAATATTATTAACATTTTCACATATATTTCCCATGCAAAATCAATAGGGAGAATTCTAGGACGGTTGATGCAAATTCTTTGCATCCTAGCTGTCACGCCCCGGTCGAATCGATCTGAAAACAGCCCTTAAACGCTGTCTCAGGGCAATCCGGCGGAATACCGGAACGCAACGCTCCCTAGGGTTTCCGACCCGAAATTAGAAAACCCTAGTTCCCCGAAGAATTTTTATCCCCAAATTACAGTTCGCTCATAGAACCCTAACCCTAAATTAATTTACCTCTTCTGATTTTGACCAAAGTCAAAATCATCTCCTTGCTGACGTCGGCATGACGTCAGCCCTCGATCGAAAACTCGCCGCCGCGGGTAAATCTCCGTCGCTGACGTAAGCTCGCGTCAGCCGTCCGAAATCGCTTTTGCCGCGTCGATTTTGCACGCTGACGTCCGCCTGACGTCAGCGTCCCGAATTCGATTTCGCGTTCGAATTCGTCCGTTGACCGCCACCGATTTTGACTCACGCCTCGAGTGTCGCGTCGTCTTCAACCTCGCGACGCACGCGAACGTTCGCAGCGCTCGAACGCCGCCTGCGTTCGAGCCAACGCCGGAGAAGACTGACGACAAGGGGAGGACGCCGCCAGCGTCTCGCCTCGTCGCCGACGACCTAGCAGCCGCCTGCTGATGGGAACTATCGCCGGAAATGCCGAAACAGGGGAAGGAAGATGGAAGAGGGAAAGCTCCGTTTATTCCTCCTAAAACGTTACAAAACTCCTCTCTACGCCGACGACCACCGTCGCCGGTGCCCCCATCCCTCCCTCGCCGGTCATCGCCGGTTACAAGCCATTATTTCTCCCTCTGTTTTTTTTTCTCTCGTCGGCACCGCCGCGCCGACCTTCGCCCCTGGCGGCATCAGAGCCCTGCTCTGGAAGAGGCGACGGCGCCCTCGCCGTCGCCGGTGGAGTCGCTCCCCGGCGCTCTCTGTGGTGGCGCTTCCTCGCATGCGATGGCGAGCTCGTTCGCACGGGGCGACGCGCACGCGTCGTTTGTTCCCCTCAATCAGGTGTTGACCCGATTTTGACCCAGGATTGGGTCTCTGTGTGGGCTTGGGCTTGTGTTCGGGCCTGGGCCGGACCGCCTGAACCGGGCCCTAACAATTCTCCCCCACCTGATTTGAACATCGCCCTCGATGTTCCATGCAAGTTGAACACTGGCCCTCCAATGTTCAAAGTCCTCCATCCTCTGATGATGAATGTTTGCTGCACCATGCCTATAGCAACCTGCATCAACAAACTTGTCAAGGATAATCTTGCTTCACCATATTTGCTGAACTCAGCTGAACCTCGATGTCCCTGACACCGGCATCGACGCCCCTGGCGCCGGCATCAACGCCCCCTGGTGTTGGCATCAATGCTATGCATTGGCATCAACACTCCCTGGTGTTGGCATCAACACGCCCTGGTGTTGGCATCAAAGCCCCCTGCTTCTGTAAAGGATCTGCTGACCCCTCTTCATCACCCTCCTGGTGATGGCATCAGAGCCTCCTGCCCCGGGAAGTGATCTTGCAATCACTGAGCTCTTATAGAGTCTCCTTCGATGTCCCCTGACATCGGCATCGACGTCCCTGACATCGGCATCAATGCTCTTAGACATTGGCATCAACACACCCTAGTGTTGGCATCAGGGCCCCTGCCCTGGAAGAACGACACTCCTTGTCGCCGGTAGTGATGTTGCTGCCTCTCGGATCTTTCTGATTCACCATCATGGCTGAATCTTTTAGCTCTGATACCTGTTGTCACGCCCCGGTCGAATCGATCTGAAAACAGCCCTTAAACGCTGTCTCAGGGCAATCCGTCGGAATACCGGAACGCAACGCTCCCTAGGGTTTCCGACCCGAAATTAGAAACCCTAGTTCCCCAAAGAATTTTTATCCCCAAATTACAGTTCGTTCATAGAACCCTAACCCTAAATTAATTTACCTCTTCTGATTTTGACCAAAGTCAAAATCATCTCCTTGCTGACGTCGGCATGATGTCAGCCCTCGATCGAAAACTCGCCGCCGCGCGTAAATCTCCGTCGCTGACGTAAGCTCGCGTCAGCCGTCCGAAATCGCTTTTTCCGCGTCGATTTTGCACGCTGACGTCCGCCTGACGTCAGCGTCCCGAATTCGATTTCGCGTTCGAATTCGTCCGTTGACCGCCACCGATTTTGACTCACGCCTCGAGTGTCGCGTCGTCTTCAACCTCGCGACGCACGCGAACGTTCGCAGCGCTCGAACGCCGCCTGCGTTCGAGCCGACGCCGGAGAAGACTGACGACAAGGGGAGGACACCGCCAGCGTCTCGCCTCGTCGCCGACTACCTAGCAGCCGCCTGCTGCTGGGAACTATCGCCGGAAATGCCGAAACAGGGGAAGGAAGATGGAAGAGGGAAAGCTCCGTTTATTCCTCCTAAAACGTTACAAAACTCCTCTCTACGCCGACGACCACCGTCGCCGGTGCCCCCATCCCTCCCTCGCCGGTCATCGCCGGTTACAAGCCATTATTTCTCGCTCTGTTTTTTTTCTCTCGTCGGCACCGCCGCGCCGACCTTCGCCCCTGGCGGCATCAGAGCCCTGCTCTGGAAGAGGCGACGGCGCCCTCGCCGTCGCCGGTGGAGTCGCTCCCCGGCGCTCTCTGTGGTGGCGCTTCCTCACACGCGATGGCGAGCTCGTTCGCACGGGGCGACGCGCACGCGTCGTTTGTTCCCCTCAATCGGGTGTTGACCCGATTTTGACCCAGGATTGGGTCTCTGTGTGGGCTTGGGCTTGTGTTCGGGCCTGGGCCGGACCGCCTGAACCGGGCCCTAACACTAGCCGTGCCATTTTTGGGTCGGAAACTATTGACTTGAGTTCTTTCGGTAAGCCCGTAGAAGATGGTATCACTATGGACAAAACCCCCATTCGTGGAAAGCATGAATAAGGTTTGTGACGAAGGTAGTCTCGAGGCCAATGGTTTTCATAAGAAACGCCCCGAGTAGTGTCAAGTCAAAGCATTCCTGAAAGAAGTGGTTTGTTGCCTCAGTAATGCTAGGTAAGCTACTAGACATGGCAGCGCGGGAAGGCTGAAACAGTGGCTGCTCACATTTACATTTCCATTTTAATCAAAAGGAAAAAAAAGAGGGCATTTTGTCGATGCAAGCTCATCTTAAAGATTGCAACTAAAAGAAATTGTGACTGATCTGCATGTACCAATATCGCAAATAATTTTTCTTTATTTTCTCTTGAAAAAGGAACTGTTTTGTGTTTGTGTAAAGTTGACCTATGAAGCAGACTTGGAATGCTCGGGAAGTACCTTGTGTTCACAAGAATGAAAAGAGAGTTAAAAATTCTGGCTTCATTCGATGTCCTTTCTCCTTGACCAAAACCAAATGACCATGATTATTGCTAATAGTAATCAGGTTGTTCTAAGCTTCAGGGTGTTCAGGTTGAAGATTCATGCTGTTTTGAATATGCTTTACGATATTGATAACCCAAAAGGTATTAAGACGAGCATTGATTCTCTTTCATGCACTTGAAGCCAAGAGAAAATTGACATTGCAGTGAAGATTCATGCTGTTTTGAATATGCTTTACGATATTGATAACCCAAAAGGTATTAAGACGAGCATTGATTCTCTTTCATGCACATGAAGCCAAGAGAAAATTGACATTGCAGTGCACAGGTGTTCTTAATCTCAAACTGTATCGGATACTTCTATGCTGGTATAGTCAAAAGTAAAACATCTATGTGTTAATAGGTATTGATTCGAGAGTAATACCAGATTAAATTCAAAAAACTTGATAAAAATATTTGTTTCTAGTGACTCTTCTATGCACTACTTAAATGTAGTGTCCAATTTTGTTCCACCTATAGTGTCTTTCACACAACATGAATTTATTTATTTTTAAAATACAAAATTCAAAAATCCATCTTTTTCATTTGGCCTGCTAGCTAATGTATGCCACATTCCCTACATCTCATGGCATTCAACACATAAAAAGTTATGCCTGAGCATATGGTGACTTGGTAGTACTCTTATCTTAATTTTTTTTAATTAGGGAGTCTCTTAAACACATTATTATTTGTTCATTAGATATGTAATAGGAGTTAGTCTAATTTTATAAATTTTCATATTGACCAATATATTAGCCATCAAAGTTTAAAATTTTCAGTTTCAGAACTGTACAGACACTGAGTAATTGAATTATAAATGACATGAACTTGATCTAATATTTTTAAAATTTTAGGCGCTGAATTAAAAATACTATTCTCTTTTTTAGTATGTTATTTTATTTTGCTGAAAAACAATTCACTCTTTATAAAATTTAAGGAATCCAGTTTGCTCCATCTCAATCAATGTATATAACAAGAGGTAAAATTATGTTATATTATATATACCAAGAAAACACCGGAAATAAAAAAATTATTATTATTTATAAGAAAGAAACTAAAATTAGCCTAATTAAAAATTGATAAATTGTTATGATTAAGTGGAGTGCAACTAAAAATTTTTAAGGTATGCATGAACACACATTTCCTAAGGGATTGATTAGTGATTTACCCACAATGTGCGTGCGAGATCCCAACATTCGCCATCAGGTAGAGCTTCACCAGTGGCAGTGGGGGTTGGGGGAGTGATCCACCATGGTCTCGTCCAATTCTGATTTGATCACGCCGTCGCCGAGTAATGAGGACTACCAAGAGCTCCTCCGCAAGCCGGAGGCCCACCGCCATAGTCATCCTCCTAGGTGCGGCCCTTGCCTTCTTCGCTCTCGTCATTGCCATCCAGTCCTCTATCTTCACCTGTGAGCCGCTGCAGCCACAAGAAATAAATCTCAGCCTTACTCCTCGATTCCCATCTCCTTGCTCATCCCGCCTTCTTTCGTGCTCTATGGGACACCGGATATCGATCGCCGACAGCGAGGAGATTCGGATCCTATCGCGTTTTCAGTCCCGTGTCCAGCAATGCATGGTATGTGCTTTGTGATCACTCCCCTTCTCTCAAGATTGTATAATTTTCTCTATACTTTTTCTCGTTGCATCGATGGGTTGCTGGATTTGTTTGGTTATTGTGAGTAGATCGAAGTTTAAAAGGCGGTATGAGCTTAGTGTTTATGGTGTTTAGGGATTTGTTTGTTTAGCAATTTCCATCTAAAAGAGTATGTTTCACAATAGTCAACATGATGAGAGTGACATCAAGAATGATTGCAACACACCGTTTAGTTCACAACTCCACATGCAATATTGAAGATACTTAAAGTAAATAGACAATAACCATGCTAAGCTTGAAAAAAGTAATTATTATATTATTTTTTCTAAGAGAGCAGGTGGTAAAAGTGGAATTCATTCGTAGCACCTTGTTACAATAACAAAGGAAAATCAGTCATAAATTAGTAGGATAGGTAATTATGTAATTATCACTATGCTGATCACTTAACTAATGTGATCTCTTTTATCATTGCAGAAACCATGTCAAAAGTAATGGTTATAACTTGTCTGGGCTAAAATCCCCACATAAAATTGTATATACTCTAGAAATATACAACTAACTTGCATAGTGTAGCACACAAGCTTGCATCCGCTACATGAATGCCTCGTAACTTAAGGTGTAATAGATTACCAAATTTTAAATCAAACAAACTAATTCTCATAAAATATGCAATTTTATGTTAGATGAATTCGGAACTAATACAAGGTTCGAATACGTAAACAAAGTTCAGTGTAAACAAACATATTGTCTATGGCAATTGCAGCTGATGAGGTGCTTATAATCAAGAGTGTCACACACAAAGATTTTAATGATATGATAAAGGTGATAGTAACATCATTCCATTATACTTCGTAGCATATTAATTTTAGACTAAAGTTTAATGAATTATTTCATCTCAAATGTAGGAACTTCCAAATCCTGTTTATCTTTTTCAAGGGATTGTCCTAAGAAGGGGTGCTAAGGGAACTGGAATGAAGTATGTAGAGTTAGCACTCTCCATGTGTGACATAGTTGACATATACGGATTTACTGTAGACCCTGGCTACACAAAATGGACAGTATATAGTTATTCTTTAGTAGTCTATGGCCCTATGCGTACCACCAACTTAGACAGAACATCATAATGCAAATCACTTAAAAATAGTTTTAAAGGAGATATAGATAACCAATTATTTTAAATATTTATTGTAGATCTTGTATGTTTATTTTAATTTAGTGGTAATGTATTTTTATTTTTGCTTAGAACATAAAATCTTGTTTGTATTATATAGCTTTAAGGATTTTGACTACAATTTATTATTTATGCGGAAGAGCCAAAACAATTGTCTGCCAAAAGTTAGCAGACTTTGCATAATAAATGAAGGCCGCGTTTTCTAAGCGGACAGTCCGCTTAAGCGATCAGAACGGTCTTTTTTTCACCGTTCGACACGTGGAAACGGTGACATCCAACAGCTGCACTAATTTGCCTCACATGCCCCTTTTATCCCGCTCCAGCCGACGCAAGCCCTCGTTAGCTTCTCGCCCGCCATCGACCTAGGATTAGGGCGACGCCAACGCCAACCATCGCCGACGCCCAGCCCTCGCCTCGCCGGCCATCGCCGACGCCCAGCCTTCGTCCTCACCCAGCACATCACCAGCCACGCCCTCGTTCCGTTCTCGCCTGACATCGTCCTCGGATTAAGGCAACGCCGACGCAAGCCATCGCTGACGCCCAGCCTTCGTCCTCGCCCAGCACATCACCAGCCATGCCCTCGTTCCGGAACAACGCCGACGCCCAGCACATCGCCCTCGCCTCGCCGGCCATCTCCCTCGCCCTCGTCCCGTTCTCGCCGACGCCACCCATTTGCTGACAACGCCAACCCTTGCCGCCACCCATCGCCAGCACTGATTCTCACCGCCGACGCCAGCCCTCGCTGACGCCCAGTTTTTTCGTGTCGTGTACTTGATATTGCACAAGACCTGCGTCTTTGTGCATATGTAAATGAAGACAGGTGTAACTAGATGGCTTGATTAAATTGTTTTTTGGTGGTAATGCTTGAAATGTTGCTTGAAACTGTGCTCTGCATAAGCTGTTCAACCACTTACAGCTGCAGTTGGTAGATTCTTTCACCGATGTAGTTTTGACTGTTTCATATTTTTAGCTATTGATGCTCTGCATAATACTGTAAAAATGAACAGCTTTCTGATCATGCAGCTTTGCTGTGTTTCATATTTTTAGTTATTGGAACGAGTTATGTTTATGGCATTAGTGTATTCTGATCTCAAATGATGTTAATGATGTTACTTGACATGTGCTGGAAACTCAAAATGATGTTGGTTTTGCCCACAAATTGTTGCTTGAAACTCAAAATGATGTTGCTCGATGCTCCAACTTTTAGTTTCATACAGAAAAGCATTGTACTGATGACCAAATTGCTCGCATGGGTCCTCTGTCGAGTTAGATATACAAGTCAGTAACAATTTGCACATAAAACACAGCTAATCAATTATCAATAAGCACATATTTGAAGCCACTAAGTTACAGTTATGCTTTAAAGTTGTTTGAAGATAATTACCAATCTGGACTTCAGAACAAAATAGGGGCAAAAGAAATCCTCTTACTGATATTAACAGAAATGTTTGAATTAGGAGTTCATGACAGTCAAAAAATCATCAAGAATCAGGACTTCAGAACAGGAGCTATGGAGCTGGACCGTGGGGGTTCCAACAACACTTGCATACTCAAAAAATCATCAAGAATCAGAACTTCAGAACAGGAGCTATGGAGCTGGACCGTGGGGTTCCAACAACACTTGCATACTCAAAAAATCATCAAGAATCAGGAGTTCATGACAGTCAACTCATAAATGTTTGAATTAACATCATTAACATCATTTGAGATCAGAATACACTAATGCCATAAACATAACTCGTTCCAATTACACTATTGCCAGCTCCAGTTTCAACTGAAAACACTTAGACAAGTTATCAAGTTACAATAACATCATTTGAGATCAGAATACACTAATGTCATAAACATAACTCGTTCCAATTATACTATTACAAAACAGCCCTTACATTGGACAATACAACATATATTTCCCTTTACGATGGCCCTTCAAAATTTAATCTTCTAAATGTTGGTGAGAACTCTTCCTGCATCCAAAATAAAGTTGAGAGCATAAAGCAGATGTGGCATGCATATTCATTAGTTGATGATATATACATTAGTTGATGTAGTACCGGTTAATAACTTATCTGCGATGAAATAGGCATTGATAAATTCAAGTATGATGCATCCATTTGTGTATTCAACGCATGTGATTCCTGCAGTCATTAAAGACAATAAGATCTTACATTAGTTGATGATATATAATAAAAAAAATTATGAATAATTATTCACATTAGCTATCTATGACTGTTGTGTACCAAGTCTTGAACCACCACGCATAGATCCATTTGTTTTCTTAGGTCTCCTCTCAAGAACATTTTTTTTCTCTTTTCCTTGGGTCCTTTCTTGCTAGGAGGAGGCCTAATTGTCACATTGACCGCATTATCACCTAAGTTTTCAACATTTATATTTTCACCTTCTTTGTCATTTACAATGAGATCCTCAAGCTTAAGAGTCACAGCATCAATGGTTTCTTCCAACAATTGCAGGCCTTTACGATTATTTATGCTTTTGGTCGATGCTGTATATGATTTTTGGCAAACCCGCTTATACAATGAGGATAAACTCTCTTTTCCCATTTTTCCCGAATTGTATAAAAATTTTGAATCCAACTGTTATCATGGAGATTATACTTATTAATTAGGTCTTCCCACATCATCTCAAACTTTTCAACACTACTCCATTCATATACACAAGCCTTTAAGTTTGACGATAAATTTGGAAAACTTTGAATGCAATGACTCAAGTTAGTTTTGGCATTCATAAAAATATGTCATAAACATAACCGATGGCTTGTTGTTGGGAAAACTTCTTTTATAGCTTTAGAATAGCTGCAGATTGATCAGTGAAAATTGTAGTTGGTTGTTTTCCTGACATCACTGATAAGAAAGTCTTGAAAAGCCAAATAAATGAATCTGCACTTTCATCAAATAGCAGAGCAGCCCCAAACAAAATTGTTTGTCAATGATGATTAATACCAAGAATATGAGCAAATGGCATTTCATAACTATTTGTTTGGAACGTTGTGTCAAATAAAACGACGTCACCAAAATATGCATAATCAATAATCGCTTTACCATCTGCCCAAAAAAAATTAGCAATTTCCCCTGTTTCATGAACTTGAATAGAATAGAAAAATGTAGGATCTGATACTTGTCTATTTTGCAGAAAATGGAGAAGGCCTTGTGTTTATCTGACTTGCAATTGTTGTCTTTTATGTCTAGCAATAAAACTATTGTTGTCCTTTCTAATAAATCCAACATATTCTGAATTTTGTTCTCTTGATTGAAAAAAGTCAAATATTTCCATTGACTTCATACCATAATTACTCATTTGAGCTATCATGGAACGTTGATATGGCAAAATCTTTCTGTGTGATATGAGATGTTGAACTTTATCCGGACTTGTGAAATCATGGTTGTGGTTTTGTTCTATACGATATAACTTCCATACATTATTACAATCAATCTTGAAGTCAACACGAGCCATGCAATTAGTTCTATGATTAGACTGAGGCTTCTTTGTGACATGTGTAGGATGTTTTCTTCGCATTCCCTCATTGCTACATACAAAACTTTTGAACCTTAAAGATCCATCTTTTCTACGAGCAGTACTGAATTTCTTAATACTAAAGCCGTCCTTTTTGCATGTGCATTATAGAAATCATATGCTTCTTCTTCGTTTGGAAACTCCATACCAATTTTAGGCTCATTTGAAGAACTCTCAAGTTCATTGCAAGTTTCCTATTATGAACGTTCTAATATAAATAATTAAAATTTATAAGTTAAACATAATAATACATTACATTATTACCTTAAAGAGTTGTGGGCCTTCTTCAACGGGTGAAGATCCACTTGCCTCAGTCATTAAGTTTGAATCAGCCATTAAATTTGATTATTACCTAAAATATGTGGTATCATATATTTGTTTTACCATAGTTGCATAAGTAAAAATGAATGAGGCTATATGTTTAAATAAGAGAAATTAAGCAGAAAAAATGATTGAATCAGTAACTATATGAAACTTTTGCCGTGGTTGAATCAGTAAAAATGAACCTTGAAATGGCTGGCGTCGGCGATGACCGGCGAGGCGAGGGCGATGTGCCGGCGAGAATGAGGGCGAGGCTGGATGGCTGGCAGCGTTGCCCTAATCCGAGGTGGGTGGTGTCGGCGAGAACGGAACGAAGGCGAGAACGAGGGCGAGGCTGGATGGTTGGCGGCGTTGCCCTAATCCTTGGTGGGTCGGCGGGAACGGAACGAAAGAGGGTGATGAGGTGATGTAATACGGCGTTGCCCTAATCCTTGGTGGGTCGGCGAGAACAAAACGAAAGAGGACGAGAACGGAACGAAAGAAAATAAGTTTGGTGATGAGGTGATGTAATGCCTTATTTCAGCGCCGTTGGATGTCACCGTTTCCACGTGTCGAACGGTGAAAAAACGACCGTTCCGATCGCTTAAGCAGACTGTCCACTTAGAAAACGCGGCCAGAAATGAATATAGTCTTTTTATTTTGCCGTCAATTCTGAACTAGTTTTGCGACATATTTTATATACTATGACATGTTACTTTTCGACTCCCCAGGAAATTCCACAACCCAGGAAGAGCATTTTTTTTGGACGAAAAACTGAGAGTAAAAATTTAAAAACACGTTGAATCTAGAAGTGTCTCGGTGTAAGACTGTTGCCTGAAAGTGAAATTCGACCTGCATAACAAAGTTAAAGGTTCACTAGCCTAATTGTTGTCTTATTCAGGTCATCCGGATCCATTCTCCTATGAGAGCTGAGAAAGTAAGCACAAGAACATCATTCTCAGATGGGTGGTGTTTCTCTTTACAAAATGGATGGGAACAAACTGGATGATCTTGTCTGTGTCAAGCACACCTCTCAATCTTATGTTTAAAAATACAGATTTAGTTCAGCCATTGATCAATGTTACAGCGGAACCAAAAATATTGAAGCATTATAGGTATCAGGAGATTAAAGTGTGTATACGCTGCAGAATATGCGAGCTGACCATCCTACCCTGCAAGAGAATTCGCCAGGATTTTTCCTCGAGAATATTGTTTGTATTTGTATACATTTTCTAGGAAATGTATGTTTAAGTTTCCCTAGAATTTCTGACTGGATAATTGTCTTCGATAAATGTGATTTCATTTTTTTCATGCTGTGAGCTGTTTATTAAGCAGCACAAGTATTATATATCAGATAATCTGACTTTGCTGTATATTCAAAACAAATGGCATTATTGTAACAAAGAGTTATCATTGATAGCCACAGTAAAGGACTCGTAAATTATGTCCACTAAGACTTGATTATTGATACATGAGGTAAATAGACTTTATGAGCCGATAGAAAAGTAAATCAACTCATACAACTTCCAGGGTATATTTCAATGACTGGATTAGGACCCCGCTAGTTGCTTTCCAAAAGTATACAAACACTCCTTCGGATCTTCAAAACTCTTCAACAAAAGACAGAATTGCCAGAGTCAAAAGGATGATTATGAATCATAACAGTTCCATCCACACTAAAATCACAACATACCTAAAAGAATGATTGTGAATCAGAACTGTTAAAAAAGTAGCCACTTCCCAATGTATGACTAGCTACAATCACCTTTTAACAATGCTATTGAGTCTGATTGCAGTATAATCAAAACTATTCATAGTTTTTAACACTCATGATCAGAAACTAACTAGAATGAATTATGCAGAACGAAAATAGTTCAGCCACTAGAAAGCACAAGTAAACTATAATGGAGATAAATTCAAGGACGGCATGAGATACGAGAGGGAAAAAGCAAGATGCCTTTCTTATGATCTTTTCATCACTAAGCAGGAGCTAGGCGTCTTCAAAATATATGCATGAGAGTTAAACCTCTCCTTTTGTTCTCAATTAAGCAGGACTCCGGTGCAGCAGCAAAATCCCCTCGAGAAAATGCTACAACCTCACTCGGAGTAGAATTTGAATGGAAGTAACTCTCATAGGTTACCTATTATCTTGCTTTGCTATTCAATTCTAAGAAACTCACCAAAAATTAAAATCACCAAGTGCATGAATTCTAAGAAACTCATAGTTATACAAGGTCCTAAGAATGAATTCCA
Organism: Costus lasius; assembly: GCA_027563935.2. Classification (NCBI taxonomy): domain Eukaryota; kingdom Viridiplantae; phylum Streptophyta; class Magnoliopsida; order Zingiberales; family Costaceae; genus Costus; species Costus lasius. The sequence goes on from CM050453.2 coordinate 92,105,909, forward strand.
CTTTTACCACCTGCCCTCTTAGAAACTCACCAAAAAAATCAATTTAGTTATTATATTATTTTTTTTCTAGGAGGGCAGGTGGTAAAAGTGGAATTCATTCTTAGGACCTTGTTACAAGAACTAAGGAAAATCAGTCATAAATTAGGAGGACAGGTAATTATGTAACTATCACTATGCTGATCACTTAAATAATGTGATCTCTTTTATCACTGCAGAAACATACAACTAACATGCATAGTATAGCACACAAGATTTCATCCGCTACATGAATGCCTCGCAACTTAAAGTGTAATAGATTACCAAATTCTAAATCAAACAAACTAATTCTCACAAAATATGTAATTTTATGTTAGACGAATTCGGAACTAATACAAAGTTCAAATACATAAACAAAGTTCAATGCCTGCCCAATACCATAAGCACTAATAAAGCACATACCGCCTTTTAAACTTTTATCTTCTCACAATAACCAAACAAATCTAGCAACCCATCGATGCAATGGACGAAAGTATAGAGAAAATTATGCAATCTTCAGAGAAGGGGAGGGATTAAGAAGCACATACCACGCATTGCTAGATGCGGGACTGAAAACCTAATAGGATCCGGATCTGCTCGCTGTCAGTGATCAATATCCAGCATCCTATAGAGCATGAAAGAAGGCGGGATGAGCGAGGAGATGAGAATCGAGGAGTAAGGTTGAGATTTACTTCTTGTGGCCGCAGAGGCTTACCGGAGAAGGTGAGGGGCATACCTAAGAGGATGAAAATGTCGGTGGGCCACCGGCTCGCGGAGGAGCTCTTGGGAGTCCTCATTACTTGGCGACAGCGAGATCGGATTGGAATTGGACGAGACTGTGGCGGATCACTCCCCCAACCCCCACCGCCATTGGCGAAGCTCTACCTAATGGCAAATGTTGAGATCTCACACGCGCATTGTGGGTAAATCATACTAATCAATCTCCAGGAATGTGTGTTTGTGTATACTTTAAAAATTTTTAGTTGCACTCCACTACGTCATAACAATTTATTAATTTTTAATTAGACTAATTTTAGTTTCTTTTTTTTAGATAATAATTTTTTTTTATTTCTTGTGTTTCCTTGATATATATAATATAACATAATTTTACCTCTTAGTTATATACATTGATAAAGAGGAGCAAACCAGATTCCTTAAATTATTGAAAGAGTGAATTATTTTTCAGCAAAATAAAATAACATAGACTAAAAGAAGAGAAGTAGTATTTTTAATTCAACCCCTAAAATTTTAGACATATTAGATCAAGTTCATGTTGTTTATAATTCAATTACCCAATGTGTCTAGTTCCAAAACTGAAAATTTCAAACTATGATGGCCAATATATTGGTCAATATGAAAATTTATAAAATTAGACTAACTCCTATTGCATATCTAATGAAAAGATAACAATGTTTCTAAGAGACTCCCTAATTTAAAAAAAATTAAGATAAAAGCGCTACCAAGTGGGCAATATCTATTAGCACGGTACTGTATCGACGTGGGCATTATAGTGACCTAGGGGGAGGAAGAAGAAGGACATGTGATATTGTGTCTACGGCGCACATGCGGTATATGTAGATTAGGGTTAAAAAAAAAATAGAGAGAGATTCCTGATTTGAAAAAAAAAAAGAGGCAGGAGTTAGAAGAGAATGATGACGAGAAGTGAGGTTGCTTAACGTTATATGGAGATGAATCATCATCTTGGCGTTTTATATGCGATGAGAGAATGCAGAGAGAGTTGGTTAGGGAGAAGAAAATGCTAGAGGGTGCGGATATGATTATAGATGAGTAGACATATCCAACCTCGAGCGAGATCCTGAAGACTACATTACAAGACCAAAGTAACATGGAGGATAGATGGTAGATTCATAACCATGTGAAATTACAAGGATTTGATGGAACTGATCTAGTAGGATGGATTGCATAAGCTGAACAATATTTCGGCATTCAAGGCATGCCATACGACTATAAAATTCCTATAATATTTGTTCGTATGGAGGGGGCAAGCAAGCCATTAGCTTCAAGGGTTAAAACAATGGGTTCACAATCTTTCTTAGGAAGGGTTGAAGTAAGAGATGATACAAAGATTTAGTAAATTTTCTATAACTATGGTCCTTGATGAAAGCTACTATAAAGAGAAGAAACTTGACGGCAAATAGAAGGAGGTCAGCAAACAAGAAGTAATTGAGCATACTCCTATTGTTGATAAGACTTTTCCAACTATAGATGTGGTAAGTACTGAATATAGTGAACTCTCCAAAGGGGATGATGATGTCATAGCTAATTTTTTTAAAGATGATAATCTAAATCTGGGCTGGCCAAGCGATCTAGATGATAGTCTAAGTAAAATGTCTTATGGGATGAAAGTAGTGAATGCTATAAAAACGCATTGAAAGAATTGGCACTGCTTGCATGTATGCTGGGAAGAGGAAAAGTTTTTTGCGGTAAAGAAGCATATTGTTGATAAAGGGGAGCAATTTCAACTAATACGCAGTGAGATCCAGGAAAAGTTTGAGAAAAGACAAAGTGATACACAGCTTTCAAGACAAGGCTATAGTTAGAGAGGAGGATAATGTTACGGACCCAACACTATTAGTAGCATATGTAATAAAGTGGATCTGGATTGGTATAATATACTCGGTTCGCTAAGTAGGAAAATGCTATAAATATGAGTTTAGGGTTTAGAGTAAGATGTCAAGTACTTTGTTATTCTCTTCTTTAGGCGTGCTTTGCACGATTTCTCGCCGGTGACAACTGAGGTTTATTAAGTTCCTTACATGAAATATCAAAATTTATGTTAGTTATTGTTCCCCAACATAAATTTTCCTAATTCTCAGAGTGTATCTACTTAATTAAAGTTCTCTTTCATTGCCAAAAGAAAAGTGGAAATATAACTTAAGAGGCAAAAATACAACAGTTATTATTTACAAACTTGTTCCTCCCATATTCAGGCTTTTTTTTAAAACAAAAAAATAATATTGAACTGGATTAAAATATGTTTTTTTTTCTAGTATGTTCCTCTTATCTTCATGTTTAACTCACGACTTCTCTGCTAAAAAGACTACCATATCTAACACTAGCTACTCCATATAATATAGTAGGAATAGGTAATGAAGACCACATTAGGCAAAAGAATAGTGGGTTAAAGACAGAATAATGTGTGCAGAAGTTTTGCTTACCTGAAATAACTACAGCAATGATCAACTTTTTGCAAGACTAAACCACCAACCAAATCTATTCGGATAGCTTCAGGAAGAGCATCCGTACTTAACCCATTCTTTACTTCTTGTTCTTTTGTGTCTGAAATCTACAAGAAATTTCTTTACTTCTTGTTCTTTTGTGTCTGAAATCTACAAGAAATAAGATATAGCCACCAATTATTCGCCATGAACAATCTCTTCCAATTTCCATGAAAATATAAAACTGCAGAACGCTCTTTCCTAGCAACAGCTAATTTTTGAAAGGATTAGTAATTGGTAACTCAGTAAAAATTCAAGAAGTTGCGACTTTAGAATTCTGTTTGCATCCATGACAACTTGACAAGCAGGTATTGCAGTCATTATCTAAAATTGGTCATTGCCCTCATTCATATAATTTCCTAGCTCAAGTGTCCCTGCGTTACTAAGTGCTAACGAGGGTTTCATAGTAGGTGGTCGTTTTACAATTGACGTTTAACAACCATTCTTAACTAGAAATGATTTAGGACATAGGTCATTCAATGTTAGTTGAGCAACATACTCTACCCTCTAGGGTAGGGGTGGCAACTGGCAACAGGTCGGATTCTCATATTTTTATCTTAAACTTGAACTTTTAACTAATCCGACCCAAACCTAGATCGAGTATTTAAAACTGTTTAAATAAAAAATAAAATATTTTTATTATTTTATTTTATAAAATATATTTTAAAAATTAAAATAAATATAAATATATCTATATAATATCTATTTATTATTATTATTATTATATTTTTAATAGTAATAAATATTTATATAATATTTATTTTATTATTATTTATATTCTAATAATATAAAATATATATTTATATTGTTTTTTGAAATCAGGCATCGGGTACCGGGTACCCATATCCCTAAATCCGAATCCGCTCCGTTTAACTAATAGGATATCTGAACCTGTGATAAACGGGTTGGGTCGGATCAAGAACCCAAACCCTAACCTGACGAGTGAAATTATCACCTTGCTTTAGGAAGAAAATTCCTAACCTGGGTACCTCATTTTTTATTAAAAAAATATATATTTTTTTAATTTTGTTATAGAAATGGTCTACACATTGTAACATATCCAATGGTACTAATATTGAGGTATTTTAAATTACGTATACTCATAAAATATCTTAAACATTATCATATAAGAAATAAAATACTATTTACTGTATAGATGTATAGTATTTTATTTTTTATATGATAATGTTTAGAGTATTTTATAAGTATATATAATTTAAAATACCTTAATATTAATACCATTAAATAGATTATAATGTGTACATCATTTTTTAAAAAATATTTCTTCATACAAAATGAGATACCCAGCAGGTCGGGCAATTTGCTTCTTCTATAGGGCAAGCCATATCGTGAACCATTTATCACATCAAATTTTAAGAATTGAATTATCGTAACAGTTCAACTCAGAATAAAAAACAAGGTCCAATCCCGCAAATAAATGAGTGATATTGACATTAAATACTGATCCATCAACAACCTCTAGGTTTATTTTACATAATATGTAATTTACAATAATTTTAAGCTTATATCGCTACAAATTAATAAACTAATTTTGCAGCCGTGGAGTAATATAACTCAATTGGAATAACATAATTTGGGATTGATCCGTATAAGATAAACGCGCCGGGGGTTTCGGGAAAGACTAGTCGTTGGAAACAACGAGGACAGAATCGACGCAAAAGACTTATTTATTCCATCATCGCACACCACAGAGTCGAGAGCTTGCCGGCTCCAGTCCCAAAAGCGCAACAGTGGTTCTTCTTCACCTCGTCTATCGTTACGACATCGTGATTTTATGATCGAACCGTATTTTGCTACTACCCCTGTTGCAATCCTTTCAGCCCGATTGCTTCTTCTCCGTATCTCAATTCTCATGGGATGAGTTTGTGGAATCTTTTAGATTTATTGGTAAGCTTATGCGGTTGGTTCCAATATTTGTTCTTGTCGGTGGATTTGGATTTGAGTTTTCGGTCTTCAGATCTAGGTCTCTAATTCTAGTTTCTTTAGATCGTTGTTATTTCTTTTTTTTATCGGTAGAAAATATCTTCTAGGCTCTGAAATAGCTTATCTTGCATGTTAAATTCGATTAGTTTATGGAGTTTTTTAGCGGATTTTCAATAGTTTGTTTGGTTTATAGCTGTGCGTTCTATTTTGAATGACAAAGCAGCTAACTTTGGTTAAATTTTCTTCCTTTCTTTTTGTGAGTGTGGTTCGAACTTCTGTTTTCAGTTGACTGATTAAGTCTGTGTACCTTCTTAGCGAATAGCACATATTTCTTCTCCAAAACTGATGCTTCGCGTTTATCCATTAAGCTCATCTGCTGCTTCGTTTGAAATTTTGAGTGTCCGCGGTGTCTTCTCCATGCGTATAAAATCAAAGCGATTAAGCTATACACTAAAAGCTTGTTGTTTGCTTGGTAAAATAAGGAAAGGTCGATTATCTGAAAGGTGTTACCTGGTGAAGTAGCGGAACAATGTCAAGGTTTTGATTGTATCTGCAAGCTTAGTTGTACATGAATGTATATGGCACACCTTCGAGGATTAGAATTATTAGTTCACATGCACATCATGCAGCTTGGACTGATTGACTTTTATTCTAATTAGAATTAGTTCTGAAGTTTTTGAGTATAGAGCTCTCTTCAAGGAGGTAACTAAGTGCGATTTTGTAGTTGTAATTTTTCTGATGTCTAACGATCTTTTGAGTTTTTATAGGCTTGGACGAGATCATCCCATAGTTCTTTTTAGGTCTTCTTTGATTGTTTTTTACTCTCATTTCTGTTAAGTGTAAATGGTCATAGTGGAACATAAATTTTTGTCTCATGAGATAGGGAAATTTATCTTTGTGACTATTTCTATAAACTAGTACCCTACAACAATGGCTTTCTATAGATCAAAAGACCAAAAGGTAGAATTTCATTAACTTAAAATAAATACTATACTTGTATAGGATCAATATAGTTATAATAAACCCTAAATAGACCATCTATAACTAAAGATATAATTCATTGCTTACAACACTACCACACCACTCCCACTCTGCCCTCTCTGTGCTTCTGCCGTTTACATTGCGTACAAACTCTGGTCTTTTTCATTTGCACATTTGATTTCATTTGCCTCCCATTTAACCATGCCTCCACTTGAGATTCTCACCATTGTTGATCCATAGTCCCAAACAAAAGGCGACAATTCTAGCCACATTGTCTTTTGCTTTGATCACCATTGTTGGTCTCACCAATTTACATAAGATTTTCTTCACTTCTCCCTTTTTCCTTGTTGTCCACCCTTGAAGTTGTTCTACACTTTCTCTGCTCGGTCATCCATCACATTTCCATCTTGTTGGGTATTCTAGTCAACTAAGTCTCAATCCACTAAATACTCAAACTATCTAAACAAGTTCAGCTTGTACGTTGCTTGAGTATCCACGTGATCCTTGCTAGTCATGTGCTTGAGCAACTCGAGTGATCTTGGCTAGACTAGTGCCCGAGCAATTGAGTGACCCAACCTGTTGAATGCTAACTTAAAGACATCTCTAAACTATCTTGTGTCTAAGTGACCAATTTGTTGTGCGCCTAACTCACAGGTGGTTCTGACCCAACTCCTGCCAACTCAACTAAAACTTTTGTTCTGATATCTTGGAAGGTTTGTCTCTATCTATTCACTTCTTTTATAAAGCTCTATGCGTCACACGTGCTTTTTAAAATGGATCCCTAGATATCGCTGCAGATGTCCAAATATAATATTTTCTTCAATAGTTCATATTCATCTACCATGTTTTTTACTTTTATTGCTTTGGGAGATTTGTTAATAGCCTTAGATTTGCCACTCCCGATCCACTTCCAATCTCTGTCTAACTATTTTCCAAATTGAACTTTGTCACTCCAATCTAAGCTAATTCTGACCTAAACCTAATTTGATAGTCTGAATCATCCTTCATTAAATGTGGGTTTGCGGTTGGTATTAGCAGGAGGAGGTGGATGATGAGAGGGTTGAGGAATGGAGTAGAACAAGGGTGGTGAATGGGCCAAATACTATTGAAGTATTGGTGCTATATATGCAAACACAACGCATAAATAGCACCAATATAGTCATAACACCACAGCTGCGCTATGTTGGAACTACAGATAGAACTAATGACTTCAATTACTATAATTGATGTATGAGGTGCAAAACGGAGTTGTAAAAGGAACCTAAATCAAATGTATGACAAATAGAAGCTAAGCTCTTAAGTTTTTCACCAGGAATGAACACAAGAAAAAGGACTAGTTATCTTGAACCACCATGCACATGCTATTCAACAGTTTAAGTTAAATTTTAGCAAATAGCATTCAGGTAGAAGTTTTATTTTATAAGAACCAAAAATAGTTTCATTTGTCTCCTTCTGGAGAGAATGCTATCTTGCATTAGCAGATGTTACGATGCTTTGAATAAGTGGATTTCTGTTGTTTGTGGGCTTTGATTGTTTAGGGATTTGAATAGCATGGGACTTCAACAAAGTATAAATTTGCTCAAAGGACTTTCAGATTGTAATTTCTATTCAAATGAACAAACAAAAGCATTTTTTGGCATTAGCAGTTGAAAAGATACTTGGTTGAAGCGTAGCATTCTGTAGTACTTGTATGATCTAAAAGTTTCACACAAACAATGCGGATCATGTGATTTGGTTTTATTTGTGACAATGCACGTTGTCTTGTTGCCAGCTGTCTTTTTGTCAGCTAAACTACTGCTGAGTTTCAGTTGTCAAGCTATAACATATCTCTTAGAGGGAGGGTCAAGCTATTTGGATGATGTAATTCATCTTAAGATTTTGAGTAGATCAATGTGCAACAATTGTGTAATCTTTTAGTTGATAATATTACAAGATTGTTTCTTGGAAGAAATATATTTACCTACGGTAAACAGTCTCACAGATGACTGTTGTTTTCAATAACTTTAGTTGTGGACGCATTGATTCTTCTTATTGTTAAATTCCATTGTGGAAGCATTGATTCTTCTTCTAGTTGTTAAATTCCATGGATTTATGCACATGCTTACAAGTAGAGTCGTCCTTCTGTAATCACAGTTGCTTCACTTCACAAAATGACTTCTTATTTGTTCTTTCCAGAGTGTATATTTTTCCATCTCAAGCTTTAGTTGACTGCAAAGAAACTTTTCGAGATACAAGATTTTGGGATCCAATTCAAAAGAAATTCATTTTGGCATCTCTTTTTAACACAAAATGGAGATGAAAGGAAAATTTCTTCAATTAAGAAAGAGGCTGGACAAAACTCTAGCATTGCCTCATCTTGCAAATGAAGAGTTCATCAAGTCACTGATCAAGAATCAACGTCGCCACTCATCCTCATCTCACATTGAAGGTTGATTACCTATTTCATGACATGCAGATGGTCACTTTTCAAATCAATTATTTGTCCCATGAGCATGCCATTTGTCTCTTCTATATACTGAAAGAATGTTGGTTTCTGCTGCTCATTTTTACTAAATAGTGGTTCCTATTTGCAATTAT